>VONZ01001688.1:0-108246 GCA_012976165.1 Labeo catla
ACAATGTGAAAAAGGAATGGTTTTAGTTTTTCTTAAAGTTCTATCTCAAGTGTATTTTCACCCACACTTGTATGCATATGCTGTCCAAAGAACAAATGAATATAAAGTCATTAATTTAAGCAATGCTGCTGATGTTAGAAATCATGTGAAGTGGTTTTACAAAGAAAACCTTTTTGTAAATCCAAGATATAAAATTGTTTAAAAATGTCTTTATGAAATTCAAATGTGAATATTGCCTTTGTGAAAATTCAGAAGTGAAGTTTTAATAAATATGTATATATTTGAAAGAAAGTTGTTTTTGTATTGCATTCATTGTAACTGGTAAAAAAAAAAAATAGCACATCTATGACACAAATTCATAGAATTCATACAAAATTGTGTTATTAATGACACATTAGTGTGTTAAATATTTTAACACACTGAATGTGTAAAGAAGAATAACACACTGGTTGAGTTAAAAGTAACACAAAATGTGTTGTCCTTAACTAGACACACGGGTGTGTTAAGATGTAACACAGGTTGTGTTGTTTTTAACACATCTGTTTTAAGAGAGTACTCACGGTTCGGTTTGTATCACGGTTTTAGAGTCACGGTTTCGGTACAGTTCGGTATGTGCTATGTTTATGAAAAAAAAATTAAAAAGTAAAGAAATAAGAATAATCTAACTACAAGCAACAGCACAAATAATAATAGAGTAAAGCTACAAATAAAGTAAACTGATTTTTCGTTTTTTTTTTTTTTAAGTTTAACATTAGTTTTTAGGTATAGAAACTGAATAAAATGAACAAATGTAAAAAAGGATTGCATATTTCACAGTATAAATTGAAGCTTAATCTTTATTAAGGTTACAAAAGCTATTCAATCAAGAGCAGTGAGTGATTTCCTTGTTGTTGCCGTTTAGTAATTATGAAGAAATTGCTGTCAATTTAAGAGAATGCACTGCTGCAGTGCACTGATACTTAACGTTTAGCCGGCTATGTCTGCTAGGATACTTGCCAAGATGGGAATTTTGACAAATATTTGTGTGAATTTGTCCATTCAAACACAATAAAAGAGCTTAGTATGTGCGCGTGTTCTGAAGCGCGGATTTGCGCGCTTCCAATGAGCGCACACACAGATCTCCTCACTTCTCACTGCGCACAAGTTTGCGTCTTATGGCTCTTATATGTTAAAACTGGCAAAGCTTAAATGAGTTTAGTTGAAATCAAGATAGCAATGTGTGCTGTTCAGGTCTCACCTGCACACCAGCGCTATCAGCACCGGCGAGATGACGGAATAAATGACTGCTCATATTCCAGCATACGGCACTCGCATTGAACAAGAATGGTTTGTCCACGTTTTTTTTATTTAATCGCTGTTGTTGTAACGTATTGGTAAGCCAGAATGCGCATCCATCAACAGAAACACACATTAGCCGAACCCTGTTTGTTTTACGTGTTGTTATATAAAACATATTACTGATGCGTTGTCAGATTCAAGCTGAACCGCAGTCCTGGTGCGCACCGAACCGTGGGAGGAGAACGGGACGGTTCGGGGTTTTACCGAGAACCGTTGCACCCCTAATATATATATATATATATATATATATATATATATAGTTGAATGGCAATATATATGCTATACAATGTCTTTTACTGACATATCAACTGTACGGTCATGCATGATGGATAATTATTATAAATAAACATTTCTGCATTTCTCTTATATTTTGCTATATTCCTGTTCTTTACCCTCTACCTATTTGCAACAACTTTATGGTTTTATCCCTACTTCCTTGATTGCTTGTTTGACCCTTTATCTTATTATCTGATGATTGAGCAGACACAGAGATGGGGCAGTATAGCTGTGGAAAGATTGCTCTCTCATCCCTTCCTTTTTATAGATTTATTCCCTATCAAAGTTAGCTCAACCGCACAGTAGAGATATAAGTTAAAGGGATAAAAAGAGCCTTTTCATAACACCTTTACATTTTTATGATGAAATAACTTTGTGCATTGTTTCACAGAGCTTTTCAAAGTTCAGTACACTCACACTCAAGACACCTTTTTCACATTTAATCACAATAAATAACATTATTACAGAGACTGTAACTGTTCTCAGTTGCTAAAATGTGTATTATATACAAGAAAAGAAGTGGTTCCAGCAACACACAAGTTTAGTTCCATTCTAGTTTGAAGTAGACTCAATACAAGTTCTTTTATGTTTTAAGTAAAAGGGGCAGAATACAACAGACTCCCTGTGTACTGTTATGTGTGAGGGCCTAAGGCTCCCTCCAGGTACATGTCTGTGTGAAATGTATCAAGGTCTTGAAATTAGGGGTGCTGCGAGAAGCTGTCCTTGGGCTTTGGCTGTTTTCACCATTGCTGAAGATGGAGCAGGCAGTGCTGTAGACTTCAAGACCTCGTAGTCTTCAATCTTTTAATGAAAACAGAAAAATTGTATACCATTAGCTTGTGCGAATGAGCAGTGGATATAAATAAGGTCTTTATGTTGCTACCATGTCCTACATTTTGTCACCCCTTCTTAGAAGGGTTAAAGTACCTGACACATCACTGGGTAGAATTTGGAATACATTAGAATTATTTATCTAATACCTTCAAATTACATTAGATACACTAATTTCATGCAATAAAGCAATAACTATTAAACATTTAGTGCAATAACTATTAAACATTTAGTGCAATAATCAATGCCCCAGGATTGGTTATGTTTTTGTTACCAAATAAGTGAGATTTTTAACAACCATTAAGTATATTCATTTAATAATTGAACAAGTCATCAAACCCCTACTTTGATCCACATGTGACAAGGAGTGTCCTTACATTATATGGTGCATAGACATGTGAAAAATCATTTAAGGGCAAAGAAATTCATCAAAAGTGGCTTGTTTTAGTAATAACTGAAATCAGAATGAAATATAGTTTTAAATATAGGCCTAATAATGACATTTTTAAAAATGTAAAATCATAGATAAAGGTCGGATCAACATGGAATTTAAATAAATTGTAATATTAAAATACAGAACAGGATACTATGCCATTAGCGTTATTCTTATTAAATTAATTAATTTGATCTAAAACACAGCTTTTTCATGAAATATTACCTTGTTATCCTCTTCATCTGGGCATGCCTGGTTGTTTCGTCTAGAAGTGCGGTCGCAGGATTATTCCTTAAGCCATTATCCCAGCAAAAAGTGTCTTCTGCTGCTTCTCCTTAAGTTGTTTTTTGCTGTTCCGTGTGCTTTACCTTTCCGTCAATGTCCCTGGCACATGATGGCTGCTTAAGTAAACTTGCATGCTCAGCGTAGTACTTAGGTCACAACATAATGAATAATTCAAGTAAAACGAAGGGGTGATGTCACGTTGACATTGCCTGTCGTAACAGCTTGTAATCCTTCTTATTACTATTAATATGCTGATGCGCACCTTCGTATTATTGTTATTATTCATGAGATTGTGACTGAGCACTTACCTCATCTGACGCGCCTATCTTTAAGGAGGGGCAAAAAACTTTTGGCGGGAAGGGAAAAAGTATTATTGGAAGAAGAAGAAGAAGAAGAAGAAGAAGAAGAAGAATATATGCATAATATATATATGAATATATGAATATATGCACATATGCATCTTTTGGCACGAATACAAATGTTTTTCACTACTAGAGGCTCTGGCTCGATCGCTTAGATTTTTATTCCTTAGCGAAACCAACTTAAAATATGTCATTTTTGGTCACATAGATAAGAATAAGACATTATTTCGAACTGTAAAAGGTTAACTTCTATTTGTGCACATTCACTATAAAAACAAAGACATGAACTTTGATAAAATAAAGAAAAGGTGTGGGCTTTCACCCTTCTCTGTTTCGCTTGTTGCGCGGTCACAAAAATGAACCATTCAGTGTAGACTTGTCGCACAGTTTTTTATTTGGTTTTGGTAATGAATTGAAACATAAATTTAAAAACATATTTCGTTCAGAATAACTTATTTTATTCCTTTATACCTGTTATTTCATTCTGGTTTTTAAAATTTATGATCTTGGCATTTCCATCCAGCTTTTTGTATGCAATTTCCCAAAATGTGCATAAAAAAGGTGTGTGGAAACGCTTAGTTATTAGCAGTGGCGTAGCAAGTCAACCCCGTGCCAACGCAAAACATTTGTACGGGCTCCAAGTCGGTTAAGTTGTTGATTTTTCTTAAGTACATAACGTTATATTTACAAGCAGTTTTATTTAAGTATAAATGCTTGGAAATAATATTTAACGTTTTTCAAGTCCATTCATTATTTGTAGCACGCAAGTCTCAGCCTTTAAATTCTATCAATTTTATGATAAAATATAAACAACAATTGTGTTTTTAAGCTCTTTAATTTGTAGTTGAGATAACTATGTTCGCCTCAGATCAAACGGCATGTATCTTTTCCATTTTAATATCTGAAGCACTAAAAAAACATGAAAAAATATTTGAATGCATTTAAAAAGTTAATAAGCACCATGTCTCATGAAATCCATCAATCAGAGTTTTAAAAAAAGCCAATAAAACATCTTGTGAAGTCATAATAATAGTAACTTAACATTTACCCCAAAAGCCTATGACTTTGCCAACATTGTTTTATTTTGAATCAGCTAGTTAACGGACTTGAAGCCTACTTTTTATTTATTATGTTTTATTTATTATATAAATAAAAGACAGGTGGACTTTTCACATTAACTTTACGCAATATAAAATGATTTTATTACGTGGATTCTTTCGTTTTAAAGTGGTAATTAAAAAAAAAAAAAAAAAAAAAAAAAAAAAAATTCAAGTTTTTAGTTGCAATTGATTTGTATTTTAATGAGTGAAATAAGTTTTTGACCTCTTGCAAAACATACTTGATGTCAAAACCCTTGTTGGCAATCACAGAGGTCACAGACGTTTCTTGTAGTTGGCCACCAGGTTGCACACATCTCAGGAGGGATTTTGTCACACTCCTCTTTGCAGATCCTCTAAAAGTCATTAAGGTTTCAAGGCTGACGTTTGACAACTCAAACCTTCAGCTCCCTCCACAGATTTTCTATGGGATTAAGGTCTGGAGACTGGCTAGGCCACGTCCCTTTGCAGTTGTCCTTTCCCCTTAGCAGAAAAACACCTAACCTCATTATTTGCGCTTTCTGACATCTCTGTCTGCATTTTGTATTTATTCAGATTATCTTTGTCATCGGAATCATTCAAGTGTGACAAAATATGCCAAAAAAAAAAAAAAACAGGAAGGGGGCAAAAACTTCTGCATTGTAGATGCGTGTCAGATCCACGTCATGTGCAGCAGCATGTCTTAAAGTCACAGCAAACAAAGTTAGCAAATTAAAGAACAAAGGTAACAGAAATAATTGTAGCTATAATATGGGTTAGTCTATATTTTAATTAGAATCTGTGCAGTTAGGGCTGTAAAGTGTTTGAAACTTTATTTCTGTAGGGTGAAATCAACAAAAGTGGGACATCCATTAAAGTGGAACAAATAAGCTTTTGGTTTAGTGCTTATTTAAAAAAAAAAGACTGATAATAATGAGTGGTCTTGAAATGTTGCAATAACAGTACTTAATTTGAATATCAACATTTGATTAGTCAAAATCATAAGGTTGTGGTTACCACTCAAATGCTGGAAGGTCTGAGAAAGTACACGGTAGTGTCTGTGCATAGTTTAGGTCTATCAAAATTGTTAAGGTTTTTAATACAAACAGTATTGAATTATAATTCAAACTACAATACAAATTTATATTATTTGTTCATGTGATAATTCAATTGTATGAAATGATGTGCAAGTTTCTTTGTTTTATTTTTTATTTATTTATTTATTGTATTATTAAGGAATATTAAGTTTTGTTACTGTCCCAGTGTACTCTAATATGCTGGGACAGTAGCATTCAGCTAAAGTGGCTAAACTAAAAGATAAAACATTGCTTAATGTGAGAAAGTGTCTGTAAACAAGGGCATCCCTGTCTTTTATGATTGTTTGCTAATGTAGTTAATCCAATTACAGCATCTTTATTTTAATAAATTATATATATATATATATATATATATATATATATACTTTATATGTCTGTCCTGTCTAAACTGTAATTATTTCTGTAGCCACCTGAACAGAGAATTGTTTTGGCGCTTGTCATCGTGATTGATTGTGATAAGAAACCACTTGGCTTTCTTTGTGTCCCCACTCCAAAGAAAAGTTTTGTTTTGTTTTGAAGCAATATTGTATAGGTGCAGTTCCAGACATTACAGATTGTAAACAGCATTGTTTACAATCTGTAATGTGGTCGTTGGACAGTGATAGAGAGCTCATCCACTGTTAGAACTTATTAACACTGGTGCTCCACCCTGTTAGACAAGTTCTTTTAAATTACCATTTAACAGCAACATTAAATAGTTGGCATACTTTTGTCTTATTTTGTAAGGTGAGGAGTATTAACAGTATATATTCTTGAGCAATTTTTTTTATTATTATTAATATCCTGTTGGCAAAAATGGGCACAAAAAGTACCTGTTCTTAATAATTAAGACATATTCTATTCATCAATAATTGTTTTGTTATTGTTTCAAGAATAAAAAAAATATTATTATGCCATACAGGGCATATACCATCCAAGAAAAGCTCATGATTGTTTAACATTTACATTATTAACATTTTGTGATAACTATGTATATGTCCCAAACAGTGTGGAATACTTTCCCAGCCAGTGTCTGAACAATCTACCTATAATTATTATTTTTGGCCAATATGTATTCCTAATAGATAAACACGTCATCTATTTTAGTTGAATGCTAAATACATAAATTTTCCCAAAAATTATGAAGCCAAAATGTTAATTGTTAATTTATGTGTTAAAATGTTAATTTAATAATAATAATATAATAATTATATTTTTTATGTACATTTTTAAATAAAGACAAATAAATTTAACATGTAAATAAATAAATCAATCAATAAATAAATGTGTGTAGGGTGTGCTTGAACAGAACAGAACAGAACGCCACACCAATAGGTGGTGCTAAAGCTCCAAAGTGTAACGCGTAAATTACGCGTTAACACGTAATTGCGTGTTAACGCGTAAATTTCGTGTTAACACGTAATTTCGTGTTAACACGTAGTTACGCGTTAACGCGTTTGTACAACACGTTTTGGCCCTAATGGCCTTCCATACGTTTTGTACGTCTATACACGAATTTTTTTGTCGTGTTATTTAAAGAGACGATCGTTTGTATCGCCTTAACGTAACATTTTTGGCCGTGTATTTTTGTTACGTGTTTCTAGACGAACGTTTCGTCGTGTAAACATGACATTTTTGAACGTGTAATATTTCTAAGTCTTATTTGATGTGCGACATACTAATTTTTCTGTTTTAGTTGAACTGGTGATAATTTAGGGTCAATGATTAAATACACTCAATGACTGCATGAATTAACATTATATTCTTTGGTAACGTTAAAGGAATTTGTCCTGTAGGTAAAGTGAGTGGTCTCGGTGATCCAACGACCACATTTCCCCTCTGATTAATACATTCGAGGTGTCCACTGCAAATAGCCTACTTGTTGGCAGAACTAAATACACTAGGCCAGTCTAACGTTACCCTATATGTGGAAAAAGTCACCTCTTTAGTCAGCGGTTTCTGTGGCGTAACGTGTAAAGGGAGACCGGGGTTCTATTCCCACTGACAGTGCTTTTTTATTACTTTACAGTTAATAAACGCATTTGTTTTCCATAAAAATGATTTGACTTAAAATTCATTTTAATTCATAAAAGTTACATTTAGGGTAAGGTTAGGGGTAGCGCTCTTTAATATCTCAATAAGTTGCCATGATTTTAATATTGTTTTATAAATATAATGATTTACTGTCAGTTATATTGCAGGATGTTTAATGCACAACAATACTGAGGAGCAAATAGTAACGTTATCTCTCACTATTTATAAGTAAATAGCATCTAAATGTCTACTGAATCCACAACTGTTGCTATTTACACGTAGCATTTATTTATAGCATGCTATTTATACGTTGCATGGTCCGCCTGTTGTAGTGATTCTGTAATGTTTATGTGTCGTATGATTGTGTCTGGGTTTAAAGGTTGAATAAAGATTTGTGAATTGTCATAGGCTACTGGTGCTTTGTTTTCTGCTTTTGGATTTGCCTGATTGTTATAATATAATTGTTAAATTTGTGATTGTTACAATATATTGTTGTTATTACATTATTTTTATCTGACATATACAGTATACATTCAAGATATTTGTATTATTTGTATTATTTCTAACCTGCATGAGTACAAACGGGATGAGATGACACAGCACTGCCATCACAACCAACGTATAAATGCATCATTGACTCTAAAGTTTTACGCTTGCCTATGTACATGCCAACGTAAAATTATGATCTCATTCACGAACAAATGTTACGTGTGACGTTTGCATAGGTATTTGCTTACCTAACAGCACGTCATCCCTCACGAAAAGAAATGTCGTCTGATGTTTATATACGTATACAGCAACGTGCCATCCCATCACAAATGCAAATTAAATCCTAAATAGAGCAACGCTATTGGCTGTTGTGCAGTCTGACGCGACACCCGAACATACACTTCGTATTTACGCGTACAAACTTTGCGTGTTAATGCGTCCAGATTTCACGCGTTTCATATAATAGGTATTGTCCCCAATGGCGTTCCATAGCGGAGCAGAGACATGCGGGTGATGGATCTCAGGTATGTATTATTGATCGCTTTCTTCTTCTTCTTCTTCTTCTTATTATTATTATTATTATTATTATTATTATTAGACTCCTATATTATTAATAACAGATACTTAAGTACTAAAATACTGTTGCACCCGAAAGCTAGAGGTCGCTCTCGTGCGAAAACTCAAAATAAGCGCAGTAGAGGAAGACAATAACACACATAACGTTAGTTATAGGAAATGCATATGGACATCATTTTATCAATATTCCTAAAACCTCCTCAGGTATTTTTATGATAATAAAGTATATTAATAATAATAATAATTAATAATAATAATAATAATTATTATTATTATTAATAATTATTAATAATAATTTCGCACGAGAGCGACCTCTAGCTTTTGGGTGCAACTGTATTATACCCATTTCACCCACAAGCTGTTCATAAATCATGTACAATATAATGTCTGTTAATCGTGACAGCCTTATTTGGGCCGGTCTGAAGTATATGTTATTAATAATATAGGAGTCTAATAATAATAATAAGAAAGCGATCAATAATACATACCTGAGATCCATCACCCGCATGTCTCTGCTCAGCCATTTCGATCGATCCACTCGGTCTGGGGCTCACGCTGATGACGTAACGAGAGGGACGCGCCTTCGTCCCTTGTACACACCCCAACCTCTTGACCCCTTCCCCACGTCAAATCAGTGACACAAAGCGAGGCGCATAAAAAAATGAAGCGCAAAGGAAAGCTTGCACCGCAGAGGCACGGATGACTGAAACGCGGATTTAAAGGAGCGGCGCAAAGGGAAATATGTGTTGCAAAGTCAGTGCTGCTGAAGTTTTACTTTGCTAAACTTTATTTTTTCTCTCAGGGGTTAACTTTTCTTTTGCAATTATTTTTTTTACTTGCAAAAAAGCAATTTTTTTTCTCAATACTCTATTTTTATTTGCAAAACATATTTTTTGTTTGCAAAACATTGTTTTATTTTGCAGATATATATGGTCCTATTTTGACAACATAGATCTAAATTCTTCTGACTTCCATTTCTTTGCGCTTACACTTTTGGCACGTTGTTTTTGCAAAAATGCTGTCAAAAGCACTGCAATCCTGTGAACAGTGATTTGCACACGAAAACAACAGTTTAAAGAACTGCAAAATGGATTGACTGCGTAGAACCAATCTGTATGTGTAAAAAAACAAACTGTTGCAAATGTCTAAATGACTTGTGTATGTAGGGCACAACGTTGCCGAAATAATCCGTTATGTAGTCTGCCGTTTCCTGAAAAAAAGAATAAAACTGATCTATGGTTTAATCAATAAAACTTTTTTTTTTTTTTGGATTACCCATAATTTATGACCCTAGATACTTCTCTATGAAAACGGTGGCATAATACAGTGAAATAAAATGTTCTTTAGGTGTATCCCAGCAAATACAGAACGTTCCCCTAACGTTACCCTATGGTTCCCGTTTGGTTATTTTTTTTTTGGGAACCAAATGAGAACGTTCCTAGAATGTTCCCTGCAGGTTATTTTTTTTTAGATTGCATTTTTACAACCTGCAGGGAACGTTCCGGAAACATTCCCTGCAGGTTATTTTTAGTTGTCATATCCATGTAAACTAATAAAAATTTTGCAGATCTTTCTGATTATTCTAATGCTGAAATGTATACTGTTTTCATCATAAACAAACTATTTTTTTTGCAGAATTTCATATCTGAAAGAAGCGTTAATAAAGTGTAGACATCAAAGTGGTCAAATCGCATTATAATGGTAATATAATTCCGATTTTATAGCTAAAATTAAGCCAAGGTTAAGCGTAGTCAGAAAATCATATTATTAACACTTGGTTTGTTTGTATATTTCTTTTCTGCGCGCCTCTGATCTGCACACGATTCTCTAGCACGCGCTTAATCCTGCCTTCCACGAAAAGCCGCGCACTCGCGTAATTTAAAAATTAACGGTCATTTCGTTTTACTGACGGACTAACATTCGTTGATTGATCTCTTTAATGAATAATTACTTATATACGAGGGTAAATATTGTGATTTCAGGGAAATTTGACACGTCTAATTGAAGAGAAAATGACGGAGAAGTTTTTGTGTACTGATCAAAAGAGAAGCACATCGTCGTTAATTCAGTGGTAAGAAACAAATGTAATATTATTCTAAGTAAAGTTAAATATGTTATTCGTTTTCGATGTCTGTAAAAAAAATTATTTTTTTTTTTAAATCCAATATTTTGTTGAAGTCAATGTTATTTGGTGCTTTAAAGGGGTCATCAGATGCCCATTTTCCACAAGTTGATATGATTCTTTAGGGTCTTAATAAAAAGTCTCTAATATACTTTGATTAAAAATTCTCAATGGTTTTGTAAAACAACACCCTTTTTACCTTGTCAAAATGAGCTCAGCAAAAATCATCTCATTTTAAGGGGTTGTTCCTTTAAATGCAAATGAGCTCTGCTCGCCCCGCCCCTCTCTTCTCTCTGTGGAAAAGACGGTGTTGTTTACATTAGCTGCGTTTAGCCGCTAAACTTCCTAACTACCACGTTATAAGGAAAGGCGATCGCAAAGATTCATAAAGAACCCGTTATACTCACTTGTGCTGTAAGTGAAGCTGGATCATGAATGATTCGCGCGAACATAGACGGATATTTGTAGATCGGGAGGTGCATTCCCTTCACAAACAAACGTAATCTACTGCATCTTCAGCAGCTCAGATGTCGGGAGTAAATGACGACCACTATGTTCATTATTACATCCAGCAACACAACACCTCAATCACTCAATCAGAGATATTCTTGTATAACTTACATCCCTGCTCCAGCATCAAAACAAAGAGGGCGGACTGTGATGGCTGATTCAAGGTAAATCGCTCATGTCAATCAACTATTGTGGGAGCGGCATCTGTCGGTGTGACGCCACCCCGACAGGCATCTGAGAATGGCTCGATTTGAAAAAGGGGATATTATTTTTACAGATTAATTAAAAACCGCTGCATGGATTTTTATCATTATAGGGTAGATTTGTACATACACTGCCAACACACATTAATGTTCAAACAGCATGAAAAAGTGAACTTAGCATCTGATCACCCCTTTAATAAACAAAATCTGGGTTGTGGTACTTCTAATCTTACATATTAACGAATAAGACAAATCTAGCACATTAAAGGATTTTTTAATCTCATTTAATGCTCCTTATGATGGTTAAATGTGCTCTAAATATCTGTAAGGATTAAACAATAGTTTAAAACAAGACATGGTTTGTAGTAGTGATTATTGAGGTCCACATCCGTTTGTCTTCCATGCTGCTTACGACGGGACACAGGAGTGCTGACATACGGCAGCGGTATCGGAGTGAAGAGGTTAGGAGAACGTTCTGGGAACCTACAGGGAACTATATAGCACTCTGATACTAGTGTTGAGCATTATCACACATCTTTTTAACTGTAATGTTTAACATCAGCTATATATTAGGCTATATTATATGATATATGCATTTTAATGTAAAGCCAAACCAATCCAATAATGTTAACACCAGCTAGCAATTCAGGATGAACACATGAGAGTCTAGCCTAATGATACACAACTTATAAAGTATCATCATGTTTTAATTAAGTTATTTATTTATTTATTTTAATGTATGTGTACATTAAAAGTACCATTCCACTGGAAGCGAGTGGCAGTGTGATGTGTTTATTGAACCAATCAGATAAGAGTAAATGGAGTCTGCGAGAGTCTCATTTCGGTCATTTTAGCAAAATATAATAAAAATGTTACGTGTTACTTCCCTAACACATCTACTGCTTACACAAACATTGATCACACTACAAAAAAGGAAAAACTATAATGCTATAAGAAACAAAAAAGATTAATTCATTGTTTACCTGAGTCTTTAGTCTATGATTAGCTCACCTCACCTCACCTCGTATCTGACAAGTTTTCAGGTTGGAGTCGTGGTTCATCATGTGACAGCCCCATAAGCTTAACAATGCAGTCTGAGCCGGAAAGAGAATTGATTAGTTCATCTCTTGAGTCTCCGGGTTCAAGTCGTTCGTTCATCACGTGACAGACCCATAAGATGAACTAACGACTCGAAAGACCCGAAGACTCGAAACAGATGAACTAATTCCAACACAGAACCTAATAGGAGTGTTGTATGCGCGACTGAACGAATCACTCACTGAGACGACTCGTTCATCCTGAGTCACATTAAAGATTTGTTCAAAATGAACGAATCGTTCAAGAACGACCCATCACGCTTGCAAAACTCAGTGAGTGAGAGAATCGTGCCAAAAGTGTAAGTGCAGATAAAAGAAAGACGGAGCTGTACGTATCAGATTATTTCGGCAACTTTGTGCCCTACATACACAACAAGTCATTCAGACATGTGTTTGTTTTTTACACATACAGATTGGTTCTACACAGTCAATCCATTTTGAAGGTCTTTAAACTGTTGTTTTTGTGTGCAAATTACTGTTCACAGGCTTGCAGTGATTTTGACCGCATTTCTGCGGAAACAACGTGCCAAAAGTGTAAGCGCAGAGAAATGGAAGTCAGAAGAATGCAGATCGTATTTATTTTGCGAAAGCATGAAGCTGCAGTTTCACAATACATGAATTACACTTACGAGTAACAGTAAAATGTTGCAAATCTATTTCTTCTTACGCTTGAAATGCGATTTACACTTACACAAATTTAATTTACACTTACAGTCTTATGTACACTTGCACAACGCTTACTCTTTACATGCAAATCTTTATGGCATTATATTATCTCCATAGGATGTTACTTTTAACACAGAAGCCCTGAAGCTTGTATCAAAAAAGGACACATTTCACATTGAAGCACTGTATCGGAGCTTGATTCATTTTGAGAAAAGCACATGATCTATGACGTCCGAAGCTTCAATAATTTGAAAACCGGGTGACTGCTTCAGTATCTGCTTCAAACTAATGTGAACCTCAGTGCCGTTTCCTTCACATTGTATTACATTTTAATGTGTGACCATTGTTTTTTTTTTTTGTATAGTAATTTATATATTGAGATCAAAAATTAACTTTGTACATCAGATATACATGTGCAGAAATCTTCAATGACATTAACCATGTTTAATTTGACAGCATTCAGCAATTTCTTAAATTAGCAAAGTATTGTCTTGTCAGTTAGTCTCAGCCTCAAATAGCACACAAACCATCTGATGAATGCTGCAAAAAAAAAACAAAAAAAACACTTTACACACTTTACACACTTTTCCAGGAGTAAGGACTATGGTTGGCCCGATGCCACTTTTTCAGAACAAAACGCTTGTGTGCTGAATGATGCGCTTGAAGCAACACAGAGTCACAGTGCACAGACACAGAGCTCCACTTAGAGAAGTTCAAAGCACAAAGGGAAGAGATATTGATGTGTAGTGCATTAAATCTGTGCCTAAGTTTATTGAGCCTTTTATTTTAACAGTTTTAAATTTCAGTTACTGTGCTCATGAAGAACAATTCATAGTGTCTCTACTCCAGTGTTATGATCTAAAAGATACCCAGTAGAAATTAACAAGATTTAGAAACCGCACGAAACTCCAGCAAGATAAAGTCATTTTATGCAAAACCATTTTCTTTACAAATCAAATATAATATTGTTAGGAACATCTAATCATCTTGGATTTCATCATCTTGACTGTCGTAACTGAATGTGACACACAGTTTGAATACTGAATGGAGGATGACAGACAGCTGCAGCGGAGAGTAGAGTTTACGTGAACTTAAATATTAATCTGTACCTCACATTAAACTATGGAACGACTTCAGAACACTTGAAATATAGTGCACAAAAACTTTATTGTGCTTCAATTTTATAGTAATATTTATAGTAATGTTCTCTCAAGTAGTTTTGGGAATATTTCTGGGAATATTTGGGTCCTATTTGTTGAGTCAAATCTGAAGTCATTTCAGTTTGAGTCTGAAGTCTATTAAAATGGGTCTCGACTCTGAGTCACTCTCGGTGCCTGGTTTAATAATTGATATCTATGATATGTATTACATCTGTTTTTCAGCAATGACATTAGACACATGAGTCAAGCACTAATAACTCCTCTTTAAATTACTCAACTATGTTTTCTATAGCAGTGGTTTTGAATTATGATATTTTGATGGAGCTGTTTTTCTAAACCAGCACTGTAGTGTTATATATATATATATATATATATATATATAGTTTCAAAATAGAAGCCTGTAGTTTTAACAATTCTCATTTGCTACATAAATCTGTAATCATTTCAATTGTGCCTTTCACATCGGTCCATCTTTAGCCCCATTGTAAACTACCACACACAAGTCACAAAATATAAATGATCAAATTGACAACATTTTCTCCAATTAATGAGTAACAGATGTACTCAGTGGCACCAAGACTTGAATATTTTAATTTGTTTGAAGAGTATTTATATAAGAGTGGACAGCATTCATAAATGCTATTTTACCTAATTCTGTGTGAGGAAAAAAAATAAGATTGATGTATATTTTACAAATTTCCCTGCCCTCTCAACCACCCCACAATCTTAAAAAAATAAAACAGAAGAGTAATATGTTACTCTTAATATGTGATGTGATCTGGGAAAACCAGTTGGATGTTGCACTGTGACATTTTCAGGAAATACAAAAAATAGGTCAATGTCTTTTGTTGTTGTTGTTGTCAAAATTAGGATTTCATTACATTATTATTCTATAACATCTTGTCTATCATCTTTGAAAATATCTTGGCAAAATTCAGTTGATTAGAGCAGAAAAATAGCGATTTATTGCAGCAAGTAGAAATGTCTTTCTCTTATGTTACGAACGCGCCACAAAAACAGTTAACCTATCAAAATAAACCATGCAACATATTTAATAAAGGTGTATTAATGCACATTCTCTGCCTGTCCTGTGTAAACTACAGCATGCTAAGTTTTATTTATTTCTTTTAATATCGTGAGATGGCGGAGCGCAAGAGTACAGCGCAGTCTGAAGGAGCTGCTCACTTAACAATCACTAAACATTGGTCAGTTTGTGTAATGATGCAGTATAGCGCTGCTGACAGACAGCTCTTGTTAAACCTGTGAAGTGAAAGTGAAAGTCGTGTCACTTTAAACTTGTTTTTCTCAATTACATTCCTGAAAATCATAACTATCAGCCAACTTAAGATAGTCATAACTTTTGTTACATTCAAGCTATGGACAAAATAAAAAAGGGCTTGAACCCAGCTTTCATATGGTATCAAAACCTAAAAAAGGGAAAAATTCACCATGTGTTGGGTTTTCCTAGATTTCATCACATTATTGCCTATATAGCACTAGAAAAATTTTGAAGAAGGAAAAAGATAAACTAGTTCAGTATCGGGAATCATGTGGGTTTAGTGCATTTAAATTAGTTTCTTAGCTTGTGCTTGTGTTGGCAAGTTGAAATGTCTGTACCACTGATCCTGGTGTATAGAAAACCTTTTCCTCATATAAACAAACACACAAACACACTCTCACCCTAAAATTTAAACACAATCTCTGAGATCATTCATGTTCTTCACTCTCTGCAGGCTGTGGCGCTGCAGTATTGGAGAGGAAGGCTGTGCTGCTCTGATTTCAGCTCTGAGATCAAACCCCTCACACCTGAGAGAACTGAATCTGAGTGAGAATAAACCAGGAGACTCAGGAGTGAATCTGATCTCTGCTCTACTGGAGGATCCACGCTGTAAACTAGAGAAACTAGAGTGAGTGTTGTTATATTATTGAACACAATAACTGTGTTAAAATATTGGCAAACAAAGTTTTAAAGGGATAGTTCACTCAAAAATGAAACTTTTGTCGTCACTTCAAGTCATTTCAAAACAGTATGACTTTCTTCTGTGGAAAATAGAAGATATTTTGAAAAATGTCTTTTGTCTACACAATGGAAAGCAATGGTACCAAAACTTTGGTTGCCAACAATATGAAAATATCATCTTTTGTTTTTCACAGAATAAAGAAGGTCATACAGGTTAGGAATGAAAGAGAAGTAAATTATGACAGTTTATGTTTGGGTGACAATCTTTTAAGAATCAAAATATAAATGATCAAATACAATGATTATACTGAATGTGCCCAAAACAAATATATATGTGTATATACACTTATAGACCATTGAACAACAAAATACAAGTGTAAGCCAAAATTAATTAAATTTGCATTGATTAATTGGCAGCAGCTTCATCTATAAATTACTGTACATTTTAGTTTTTTGCTGTATATAAAATTACAGTGTAGTATAATAATATAGTAGTGATGTTACAAGATCTGATGTGTCCGATGTGAGAATGTGACAATCCTCGCAAAACATTTTGCAGCATTTACATTAGAGCTGCACAATTAAACACCACGATCTCGATTGAAACACCCACGCGATCTTATTCCTAAATGACAGTGATTCAGCTATGTCTATTACGACTGTTTCACATCACGAGTGTCAGTGGAGCGTGAGAAGCACGTTTTTTTGCTGGTCATGTTAATGAATCAGAGGGTCGGTCATCATCATGCTTCAGATGTGAACGCTGTCATTCACTGATATGGACCGTGGCAAAACACGCGCTGCTCACGCTCCACTGACACTTACGATGTGAAACAGGTGTTAAAGACATAGAAATCTGCATTCATGCTGCTACTGATCCAGAAACAGCAACACAAACAGTCTTTTTAACCACACATCATTATTTCTGTGTTACAGACATTTAGTCTCTTCAGCTCTGTGGCATATTTTGAATTTTTTACTGATTTTGGCATACCTAAATTTAAAAGAGCTCCGTACTCGCATACATTGGAGTAAATTGATAAAAATGGTCTCATTTCACAGAAAACATCCTAAATTTTAACACACGGGTGGAATACTTGTATAATTTTATTGTATTTTCTTTTTCATAAATTTATGATAAACACAAATACAAAAATCTAATTTGATGATTTTTTTTTTGTTAAAAAAAAATCTAACAAAAAAAAAGTTTTAATTTGAAAGTCTGCTTTTGAAGGTATGTTTGGTCTGCATCGATGCGGAAAGTTTCTTTTGATTCCACAGAAAAGGAATTTTCTTTGTATCATTATATATATATATATATATATATATATATATATATATATATATATTTATTATTATTATTTTATATATATATATTGTAGGGTATCAGAGCGAATCAGACAAATAGAAGATTCGATCAGAACATTTGGTTGAAACCAAAGAGCCAAATTCCACAAAGGGGCCAGGACCACGTCATAAATCTGTCCAGGAAACCCTGGCGCCAGCCAGCCAGAAGTAAGCCTAACCAACCAACTTTCACAGCTTTGAACAACTTGCAACATTAAAACAAGAAGAACACAATTATTGATAATCCCAATTCAGGAAGGAGATTGTCAATATTGGGGCGAGAAACCCAAGATTAATGGTCAAAGATGCAGCACATCAGGACCATCACATGAGGAAACTTTGTTGGGTGGTGCTCCCCCACCCAAGACAAGAACCAGACCAAGTTCCTTCTAAATTCCTTTGTTCCTTGGAACATGCCCTTAGTTCACAGAATGGCAGAGACTGTCCATTTTACCTAAATATGCACCAAAATGATGCTTAAAAGGACTTATGAATGAACATCAGACCATTGAATAACTCCCTACTATGTATGTCACCCACACATTTGTCTATTATGTTCTAATCACTCGTTGTGTATGTCCTTTTTAATAACTATTGAATAGCTTAAGGGTTTATATTCATGTTTGGTATGTATGAGTTTGAAAATTCATGCTTTGAATGTTTCCACCAATCAATTCATTGTCAAATGCGTTGTATTCATGTTATAGGAATCATGGCCAAATTATACTCTGCAAGAGCGGGAAAATTCTGACCATGTGACTGATAAGATAACGTGCTGATTTATGTTTTGGGAGGAGAAACATAGCAATATCCCGAGTTAAGACAACATCTAATTGGTCAAGACACCATTTTGGGATGTGTCCAAAGCTGAGTTTAAAACCACAGGACACCATCAAATTTTGCTTTTAGTTTGGGCTTTTTGCTATTTCCATCGCTCCTAGCCATGCTTTTAGCCGTTGCTTTTAGCTTTTAGCTATTGGTCTTCGCCATGCTTTTTGCGTTCTTTGAACGTTTCCTGGCTTGCACGCCAGCCACTCCTCTAGTGAAAACATGAGGAGACCGTCACATTTCTTTCTTTTACTTTAATCTTTTCTTTCCGTTGAGAGTTTCGTGTTCTAAGTTAAGTTTTGCCGCTAAGCCGTGTCTCAGACTTCGTGCCCGCCTCAAAACTTCAACCAGCGTACACAACTCCATCCTCCAGCCAACGCCCAAGACATCACCTCCAACGACCACAGACTTCCAACCAATCAGCAACCTTGGGGAACCCCTTTCTGCAACGACGTCATCAAAGGAAACCCCTTAACACAAAGGCAACGCAAGTACAACCTCCAGATTCTAGCTGAACTGGTGCATTAATATAACGTTTAATAACCTCATTAAGAAACTCAACGCGAGGGTTAATTAAATGATTGATGGTTGTTCAGGTCTAAGCAATTGCATATACTTATGCTATAAACTTGGGATTTCATATTTTCACTCTTCTAAACTCACTCTTTCCTCCTCTCTCTCTCTTTCTGCGACTTGTATGAATGTGTGAATGCGCGTCTATGTGTTAGATTAGTTTATATGTCTTAGGTTTTTCCAATAAATTCCTATTTATATTGAAAAGAGAAGTATCTTGTGTTTTGTGCTTATAAATTAATGTCTTAAACTGCCGACCTTGTTACCGTGCTAATAAATAGTGTTTTCACTATATTTTGGATATTAGTCCAGTACAGAATTGGTGTTATACGGCTCGCCAAATTAATCACTGGCCGATTTATTGGTCCGCTGTAAAACGGAGATTCTGTTCAATCTTAAATGATTCCCTTTGAGCAAAATTGACTTCTGTAGATCCCCTAATAATATATATATATATATATATATATATATATATATATATATATATATATATTTTTTTTTTTTTAAGTTAAGATTTAATTTAAAGGAGGCAATATGTCCTCTAGGGGTCTCCATTCTGCAAGATAAGAAATACCTGAATTCAAAAGAGTCCTGTTCCCACATACATTGGGCTAAATGGATAAAAACAGTTTCATTTTACAAAAAAAAAACACCCTACATTTTAACACACGGGTGGAATTTCACGGGTGGAATTAATTCGTAATTATTATAGTATTTGTTCATAATGTTTAATTTTCCAACTCTGCAACTCTGGGTGGTGGGGGTGGTATTGCACGTGACGTCACACAATCTATAACAAGCATAAAATACAGTGTTTCAGCAACAATTATTCTGCCGTGGCAGTGTTTAGTGTCTCCTCCGGCGGCAGCAGTACCTTCGCAGCTGCTGGAAGAGATCCACGTTCATACACACACAATGGGGTAAAGTTTGCAAAGCTCCAAGACAAGTAATTACCATGAGTGTGTCGGAGGGAAATAAGGACATACTTGAATGAATTATTAATAAACTAGTGTTTTCTAAACCAGTGTCGCAAAGATGACGCCCCCGCCTTGCCATCTGCTCATTGGACGCACCTTTAGAGAGAAATGCATAAGGGTTTTATAATAAGAGTTTTTGTTTTCGATTTGAATTTTATAGTTTTAAAGTAGTAAAGTAATAATTTAAACCTTTCTATAGATATATTTATCCTGACTGTAAGGCAAATATTCAATGAGTTTCATTTCATTTTTGTGTAGTGCTCCTGTTCAACACCGAGACATTAGAGAGCGCATCTTGTGTGTTTTCTTTATTTTGACAAAAGCACAACATTTTTTTGATACTGTGAGTGCACGCAAATAAAA
This sequence comes from Labeo catla, assembly GCA_012976165.1. Classification (NCBI taxonomy): domain Eukaryota; kingdom Metazoa; phylum Chordata; class Actinopteri; order Cypriniformes; family Cyprinidae; genus Labeo; species Labeo catla. The sequence continues at coordinate 20,583 of VONZ01001688.1, forward strand.
TTAGACCATTTACAATTCCAGATGATATATTACGCTTGCCTGTATGAGCAAAGACTACGGCGTATTTCAATTTTACTTTGAAAGGGATTGCGCTGGCGCCTCCATGTCCTGCAAAGCGCATTTAGCTTCCACTCTCCAACAAACGAATGTATGCGCATAATAGCGTGCATTTATTAAAGTCAAAAGTTTAAAATAACTGTGATATGCTTGAAGTTTTTATTTTAGGCAAGTCGTGATGATTTGAGAAGGCAAAATTGATCACACATAGGTCTGTGATCAACTCACTGCCTGCCTCTGGCCACTTGGTCATTGCTTTAAAAAGCAAACACATTAATTTAACAAACAAAAAATGTTCCAAACATATTTCTAAATTAACTTTATAAAAAAATGAAAATAAATATAACCATGTTGCTATTAAAACCAAAACTGAGCTATTTTAGTGGATGCAACAGTGTAATGGGAAAGAGAGAAAAAAGACTCGGGCTTCAGTCAAAATCGGGCCGGTAATTTTGATAAGCCATCGGACAAGGGTTGGGCGAGGTTGTTACGAATTTATGCAACAATTTTTTTTTTATATATATATTTACCGTTCCTTTTTTGGCTACTTTCTTATTTAACTGTATAATTTGTTTGATACTTACTTTTGTGTTTTGTAGGCTGAACTAAACACACACGTTTGTTATGTTTTAAAAAAAAATAACTTTGATGCAATTTTGGGCATTTTTGAGAGAATCGTAAAAAACAAATTGTGCTTCTCAATTTATCCAGAATGGTGAAGCTCTAGTTTACATGTTGTTTATTACTGCATATAATTCATTAAAACAGAAGTTTAATTTTATGAAGAATTTGATTGCAAAATACACCTACATTTTGTGTTTTTCAGTTGAATAAAGACTATTTTCCCCTGTATTTAAAAAAAATAAAAAAATCTTCATCTCGTTCTCGTGAACCCAGTCTTGTGTGTGTGTGTGTGTGTGTGTGTGTGTATATAGTTTGTAAAATGGCACAGCTTTTTAAATATCTGAAAGTACACTCTTAACATCAGTCAGTCAAGCACTATAACATGATAATGATAGAACTTTAGTAATTAGAATTAAAACTTGGTAACCATGTATGAATGAATATTAGTCACTTTAACTGAACTTAGGACTGATGGTGGTGCTTTTTTTTGTCATTCAGTGTTTTTGAAAAAAAGGGGACTAACAATATAACATGATGATGATGATGATGATGATAATAATAATAATAATAATAATAATAATTAATAATAATAATGTAAGGATCCATCCACTGGCCCTAACGCGGAGTCCAGTGGCCTGGTTGAAGGTTTAATGCATGTTCGGTCTTTTCACAGCGCTTCTGCAAAGTTCATTAATTTATCAGGATTTAGTTTCAATTTTAATCTAGCTCCATGTTTAATCTGACTCCAATTCCATGTGATCGTTAAAATTTAGACGCTTACTCTAATTTACGCTGATCAAAAATCGATTATGTATTAATTTAGATATTTGATTATTCTGGAAATGCCATATTTTCAATTATTCGTATTGGGGACCTAATGTCTCTTTTGAGTCTGGCGTGGCGAGCGCTGATCATCACGGTCACAAAAACTCCAGTCTGATGTTTAGTCAGAGGTCTGTAGGTCACTAATACCCCTTTGACAGCCACTAACTGCTTGCCTTCACAAAAAGTGTAGTTTACTTTAGTCTTCTCCCATACAGCTTGCTAACATCAGTGATAGACAGAAATCAGGAGGTCACAGGTGAAGTGCCTACTGCTCCATTCAATCCTGAGCCTGCAGTTTGCTCTATCCTGGCCGTAATTTGCAGAAAAAAAAGCCTCCTCGCAATTTACTAGTAATAATGATTTCTGAAGAGATCAGAATAAATCAAATATAACATTTTATTTGTCCGGTAAAAATTTATCATGCCAATTCCATAATTAAACAATGACAATCCATTTCAGAATTAAATTCAGTTCGAATTCAAATAAATATATAACATCAATTACTCAAAGATAAATCTAAGAGTGGGAGATGCATACCTGACCGCAGAGAGACACACAGCAGCATGTGAGAAATTTGGAGGCAAAGCTCCAGAGACTCTCACACACAGTGTGGGGTTCTTCTGAATACAGAATCCCCCCGTAGTGTTTTGTCACTTTGCTTGTATACCCAGACCAAAACAAACAAATCTTCCAGTCAGTTGTAAAAACAAAGACCTTTTGGTTTGTCAGGAGATCTCGTGACCCAGGGTCACACCTGGCTGGAGATTCTCATCCGACCCTAAGGGGAAAACACACCCCTCAGCAGCAAAACACAGTTCTACAAAAGTTTTCAATCTTCCTTATAATATAAGTGACTGCTGTGAAATTGAGACCATTTTACCAATCGCATGGAGACCTTTAGAACGATACCAAACATGAAAGGGAAAAATCAACATATTCACAAGATGTAACACACGTGGTATGTGGATATTCTTGCTTTGGTGGAAGAAGAGGGAGATGTAGGGAGGGGAGCGAAGAGGGAGGAAGGGGTTGTAAATGAGCAAGGGGGTGGTGTTGTTGTTTGCCCTCTTTGAGGATCTTTTCTCCAGATTAGTTTTATTGTTTTGTTGCATGGCATCTACTTTTTGTCAGAGTTCTTGGACTTTAAATTCATGAGGAAATAATTTCACATCTTACAGTAATACTAATAATTTCTACCATAATAATAAAAAAAAAATACTCTACCATTAAGAACAATATAAAACGCACTAAGGGTTAATGAGCTGCTGGGTTCATGAATATTAATCAGGTTGTGTGTGTTTGCTTGAACTGATTCGCTGAAATCAAAAGAGGGACTATAATAGGTGAGCACCAGCCAATGAGTTTGTGCATTAGTTCCGCCTACTACCAAAGAAACCGGCAGTTCTTAAAAGCTGCTGAAGAATTCCAAAGGAACTCTGTTATTTTGACAGGAAAATACGACAAAGAATATCGTTTACATGTAGCGTGTCAATTCAGCATGGTATGTAAGACTCTCTCGCTCTCTCTCTCTCTTTGTGTGTGAGACAAAGCGACGGCGAGTCGTCCACCTTCACACTAGAGTTTACGGTACGTCAAATACAGGTACACTGCACATCCATTGAGATGAATTGAAAAATAACACAGATCAGTATTTGCCCAGTGACAGTTTCGGAGGTAAATAAGGCACTTATATCTTTAGATAGTAAGAAACAGGCTGGCGGATGATAAGTTAGATTCACATTTTTTGTTAAGTTGGCAGCTGATTTTATTGCACCACCACTCACTTATCTTTTCAATCTTTCTTTATCTACAAATGAAATTCCTTCTATCTGGAAAACTGCTCATGTTCAGTCATTATTTAAAGGGTTTGATCCAACTGTATTGAATAATTATAGGCTTATATATTATTATATATATAAATATTATATTTGATTTGTCCTGAACTCTCCTGAAATCATTATGACTAGGAGATCATGTGGAGGCTGATGTTTCAAATCTCAAATCTGGATGAATGGAGCAGTAGGAACGTCATTAGAGACCTTTTGATTTCTATCTGTCACTGACTTAGCAACTTGTACTGAAGTGACCTAACAAACTACACTTCTTGTTCTGAGCAAGCAGTAGGCGGCCGACGGTATAAGTTTTGTTTTGTACAGCTAAAAATAGCTGGAAGGGAATGAGCCCAGAAGCAAGAAAAATAAAATGTTTTCATTTTTATGAGAAAAATAAGGTGGATAGGATGACCAGAATAACTAAATATCTCAATGAATATTATCTGATATTTGTGATGAGTTTCTAATTAGTAACTAAATCTAAATGTAAAATCTCTATCGCGCTGATCCTGGTGTATAGAAAAAGTAGTGCACATACAAACACACTCTCACCCTAAAGATTAAACGCAATCTCATAGATCATTCATGTTCTTCACTCTCTGCAGGTTAAGTTATTGCAGTATTGGAGAGAAAGGCTGTCCTGCTCTGATTTCAGCTTTGAGATCAAACCCCTCACACCTGAGAGAACTGAATCTGAGTAATAATATATCAGGAGACTCAGGAGTGAAGCTGCGCTCTGCTGTACTGGAGGATCCACACTGTAAACTATAGTAAGTTATTGAGTCAATGCTGTCATTTATTATTTTCTATTAAAGCAGATCTCAGTGTATTTTGCTTTTCTCTGTATTTTACAGTATTTGACGGTGGAAACTTCACAGGCTCCAAACAAGTAAATCAAAACAACAAATCCTGAACAAGACTGTCACCTGGACAAATGCAGATACTGATCCAGCAGTTCATATGTGAAGGATTTTTATTAATTTTCATTTAGCCTATTTTTTTTTTTCCAGTCTTAAAAACAAACAAATAAACAAAAAAGTAGATTGGACATAATAACTGCACTGTACAATTTTTTTTTTAGTGAGAAATTACAATTTATTTTGGTTAACTGCACACTGTAAAATTTTCACCATCAATTTGCAGGAACCTATAAAGTATTTTTGTACCTATAAAGTACTGTATATTTTTATAGTTTATACTGTATACATTTTGTATATTTTTTGTTTGTTTGTTTTTTTGCTGTATTATTCTGTGACAACTTATTTATATTATGTGGTGTGTTTTTTTTTAAGTTTACATTTAGTGTACATTTTAGGACTTTTTATTTGGAAAACAAAAAGGTTCTATTCTAGAAAGTCGAACTCTAACTGACCTGAAGCTCTTCGAAACACAAGAGGATCAATCAGGATCAACTTTCTTTGTCATGTCGCTGGACTGCACCATAACAGGTTTATGGCTAGAAGAGATACAGCTCCGGCCGGAAGTGGCGCAAAAACTCATCGGATGTGGCCGGAAGCAACGCCAATTCTCATCATGTACAGGAAAAAATTAAATAAACAGCGAAGACGACAAGTAGCGAACTATTTTTTATTTTTTATTTTTTTAACTAATAATTGATGATATTGACGATGTAAAAAATATTAGTGCAGAAAATTTCAAACTTGCTTGCTAAAAAAGTGACATTGCAAGCAAAGCACCATTTTTACATATATGTATATAACAAAAACATAAATAATACAAAATGAAAGCTTTTATTGTTTAGAAAAAAAAATGAATTAAAAAGGTAAAAAAAAATCTATTCTAAAAATCTAACATTCACTAATTTTATTTTGATAAATTTGAAACAAGGTTGGATTTGATTTAATTAATCTTAATATGATTGCATAATGAAGAGAACTATATGATATCTGCATTTAAATCTTGAAGCTTGCTTTCATTGCTTCAGCACGACGACCAAACCTTCCAGAAGATGGATGTTTTCTGGGGATCATGCTGAGGGGTTTGAGGTATCTAGATTTTTTGGATGGAGGTGTATAAGAAAGAGGAAGTGTCTCATCATGAGGGGTATGACGCCTCACATCCTCCAAAAGGTCATTCAGTCGAACAATCAAGGAGTCCAGAAATGGCTCATCCTGCAGATTGTAAGTTAAAAAAAAAAAAACTGAATATGTTATGTTTCAAATAAAGAAGGAGGATACATTGAGATTAACTGGAATCATAATCATTAAATTTTCTTGTTTTAATACTCGTCCCTTGCCTTGGTGTATGAATATTAAACTGTGTTCACAGGAACAAATACATATCAGTGTCAGAGACCTGCGAGAATAAAAATAAATAATTGTGAGCTCATAACTGTGGTTTGGTTTCTTCTATTTCAGCTCCACTACACTAACCAGTGAGGGAGGAGCAGCAGTTGTTCACTTTATTGTCATGTAAATAATACAGCTAATACCCCCATTACAATAAAGAGTCATCAAAATATTGTCCCTTTTCTTTTGTTCATTGAACACAACAGAATACAGCGTTTCGTGATAGCAAATGAATACTGTACAATGTAATAGTGAATGGGTCATGACAGCATTTGTGTAGAAAGTTTGCATGTTAGTCAGTGTGATATTTTGTGAAAACTTGTTACAAGATTATCAACATTATCAAAAGATCTTCTGTAACACATGAGGTACATTTGTATGTGTTTCATCTGTCATGATGTTTCTAAAGGTCTGACTGCAGGTTTCAGGAAGTCTTGAGTCTTTAACACAGTCTGTGTCTTTAACCGTCTGTCATCAATCAGTCAGTATGGAGCTTAGTCAACTTCCTCTTGTGCTCTGTGAGTATTATTTTCTCTAAATGGTTTTCGGTGGTATTGCTGTTATATTAGTAAATGATCGAGTGTTTTAGTGTTTCTAGATTTATGTTTTCTTGCTGCTCTCAGAGTTGAGTTTGAGATATGAAGTGTGCAGTTAGTTCTGCACTGTGTTGTAGATCAGTGTGTTTGTTCAGTTACTCAGTTTTGTGATGTGTGATGGTGTTGAATCAGTTCTGTGTTTGTTTTGCAGTTATTGTCTCTGTTCACTAGTACACACTTAATATGAGTTTCTGCAAATTCTCTGCTATGACCAAATTTATAAAATACAAAGTTGACTTCAGGCAAATTAGATTTATTCGGGTCATCAGGTCATTGGTAGCCAATAAACAGTTGTTTGTTCTTTAGATAGCTGTGTTTAAGTGGCCAGTGTCCAAGGGCTGTGGTTAATTTCAATCACTACCTTAAGCTAGAAGGGCTTTGGGAAACCCAGACCAGTACATTTTGCTTGATCGAAAAAAGTATGGACAAAGTAGCTTGGACACAAGTGGAGAGGACCACAGATCACCTCACAAGTAAAATGATAACTACTAACTTGAGATTCAACTACAAAGCATGACATTTGTTGCGTAATAAACTTTTCTTGTTTTTTGATTTTTAAGGTTGCTGAAAATGTAGTAGGCAGAAGATCTTCCTGTTTGATAAAATAACTGGGGAAAGAATGAATGCGGTAAAATTACATTTATTAAGCTGCTTGCTTGTCTCAGTGACTGATTCTGGCCTTAAAAGATAATAATCCAGTGATTGCTTTAACAGCTAAAATAATTATTACTTTGTGTGTGTGTGTGTGTGTAGAGAAGAGCAGAATTGAAAGTCCACTGGCTGTCTTGCACTGTGTGATATGTCATGTTAAGTTAAGCCATATTAACTATTTAATACCACTGCAATGCTAAATAATCTATTCCATGACCAATATGGTGTAGGTAAAGTTAAAAGGGTCTCTTGCAAGCAGCATGGAAGTTAACTTTATTGATTTCTGTGACAAGAGAAAGCTCCCTGGTCACGTAGTTGATCCTGGCAGGAAATCATCCTCTGAAGTAGCCTGTACAAAACTGATGCAAGGTTTTGCTAGGACATGGGCGATGGTCAGTAGTCTGGACTAAAACTAGAGTGTGACTGAATTTCAAATTATTGAAATAATATTCCATTATTTTACAAAATATTATACAAATAGGAGAATGATCTACCTCCTGGTGTGGAGGACAGGAACACACACACACACACACACACACAACAAATTCCTTGTGTTTTTGCGCACACCTGGCGAATAAAGCGAATTCTGATTCTAGGCCGCTTCAGAGAGGAAACAGGTTTTGGACAATATTGGCATGAATCCTTTTTAATTTGTGATAATTTTGCATTGATAAGGAACAACACAAACTACGAAAACATATTTTATTACATGAACAGTTTATACACAGAAAAAACTGAAATTTTCGATTCATCAAAATATCCACCATTAGCAGCTATTACAGCACTGCATTATCTGAGCCTAAATTCATTGTATTCTAAACTTATTTGGCAATCAATTGTTGAAGCTATTAAGGTGTGCTGACCCAAAAATCTTTTAAGTTTAAACCAGTAACCAGTCATCACAGCTGGCAAAGGGGCATGTCTGACTTTGACATGTATATATATTGCCATTATTATGTAATCAAAATGAAAATTATTATTGCTGCTCTTCTATGATAATGTCAAGTTACTTTAACCAAGAAATGATAAGGATTTATGCTGATATTGTCCAAAATTGAGACTTTTTCGCTGTGCTGTGAAAGAGAATGGATGGATATGTTACAGTAGTTGTAAAGTTAAGTAATTACTGCCATCTCAAAGCAGTACTAATGACACACTGTTGTACCATTACAGCTAAATTGAAACCATGAGTTTGTTACTTTTTATAAAGTTTTATTTTGTGTCCAGTTAATAATAAAATTTTAAATAAATATTCAGAATTTTAGGAGGTTCGTGGAGCCTGACATTAGAGTGCCTCACACTATTACATTCTTCTTCAATGATGCAACTATATATATATAATTTAACGTAAAATAAATAAATAAAAAATAATTGCAGTTAATATAAACTGTCGTTTCCAGTCCTTCAAATCTGTGTCTGTAAACCTAAGGGAAACAGCTGCTACAGTTGCGCTATAGCTATTTTACATTGTCTACCCTAGTGGAAAGAAAAAAGAAAAAACAAACAAACAAACAAAAAAACCCTACACCAAAATGTATTTAAAATACATTGATTTCATCATAAATACACTACAAATTTATTAATATATTTACTGACATATGGCTTGAGACTTATATAAATATTATAATTCAACTGTATTTGGAGTACTTCTTTATGCCCATTTCTTAAAATTAACCCTAAAATGTGTTTTAATATTACAGTTTTAAGGATAGTATGATATCTGTATAATATCAGTCTCTAAATGCAAGATATTTAAAGTGTACCCAAAGTATACTTGCAATACCTCAATTTTAGCACACTTAAATATACTTGAGTAAATATTTATTTGGACTACAACAATAATTTAAGTGCATTAAGAAAAAAATAAGTTGTTCCAATTTAGCAGACTTTAAGTATAACAGTTGAGTGTAGACTACCAAAAGTAAAATTGCAGGGTATTTATATTAAGTACTGTAAATGTACACATATTTGTATTATACTATGAATAAAAGACATACACTTCAAATACATGTAAACTATTACTCTAACAGACATACTGTGTCACTGAACCATTTACAACATACCTCTGACAATTCAGATGCTTTTTCTCCACTTGTACTGCCCTCCATCAAGTGTTCTCTTTCCACATTGTTTTCGTCTTCAGAATCCAGCATATTCTCTTCAGAGTCTGTCAGTTCATCATCATTCTACAGGTTAACATTAAATTATTACTTAAAAATTATATCAGTAAATGAAAAGGGTAGGCACCTGTTTAGACAAAGGGAAAAAATTGTGATGTATGTATAACTGTGTATTTACCTCTTGAAAGTCAGCAAACAACAGGCTAGCTGCTGAGGAGTTTTCACTGTCCACTTGATAATCTTCCTCTTCACTGTTGGATACATTATTCACGATAGCTTCAGCATTTATTCTGCCATCTTCTTTCTTGTTTTAAATGTTACCAAAGGAAACATAACAAATAATTGAATGAATGGAAGAATGTCACTGAATTTATTAGATTGATGCACGTTAAGAGAATGCAAGTTTGATTTAATTTATATTTGACCGTACTGCACCTTTCTGGTGCTTATAAGACACAAGTAGTTAGAGAATGGAGTTTGTTATTTGGGCAAAAGGGTGGCGCTAGAGGAAAGGTCATAGGGTCACCACAATAAAGTGGAACCTTCCTTGTGAACCTCCAAATATCACAGCAATTCACTAACTACTGTACATGTAATATTTTGCATGCAAAGCTGACATTTTGGCATGACAAAAGACAAAAGGGCATATGGTCAACAGAGTTGACAGATCATCCTCTGAAGAGCATGAATGTGCTCACCACATTTCATGGCATAGCATATTTTGAGATTTGCTGTCTTGGAACAATAAGATGAATACAAACAAATAATGTAAACGGGGCTACAACTGTGTAATTGTGTATCTACCTCTTGAATGTCAGCACACAATAGGCTGGTTGTGGAGGATTTATCCTTTCCACTTTATTTGGTCCTCTACTGGACACATTACTCATGATGTCTTCTGTGCTTGTTCGGTCAGCCTCATTGTTGCTCTATTAAAAATAAATAAATAAATAAACAAACAAACAAACAAACAAACAAACAAACAAACAAACAGGAAGGGTGACAGATATCCACAAACTGAATAGTTAAATAAAATAATTGGAATAAAAGTCCTCTAATAAAATTAATTATACATTATAACTGGTTCTAAAAATTCATTAGAATCAGTGTTGTTGCACATCCTATATGAACATTAGTTTTAAACAGCTACTTTTAATTGTAACAAAGATATGCACTTCATGCAATTTTAGATTGATAATTGCTGAAATTAAAAAAAAACAAACAAACAAACAAACAAAAAAACAGTGGAAATACATTTGCCATTGTTGTGCCGAATTTCATTAGATAACACTGGTGCAGGAAAATGAATGTAATATCATGGTTATGTTGCCCTTTTATTTATTTATTTATTTGTATTTTAGTTTATTTTTATGTAGTTATTGCATCCTTATGTGGATAAACATTATTTGTTGAATTTGTTGAGAACATACTCAATTTATTTGTAGTTTTGAAGTTTTGAAGAAGGAAGAAGAAAGGACCACAACACAGCCTATACATGTTAGCATTTTTTTCATATTATGTAAAATATGTACGGTTAATGAAATAGGTTTTCATGTACAGTAAGTGGATTTCATGTAGAACAAGCCTTAAACAAATTTCAGTCTGCAAGAAATAGTAAAAGGTAAAGTTTAACTAAAATAAATACTCCACTTTGGGGTACGGTGTCCAATGAGCATCGATCCTTTTTGTCTTTTGTCATATTTTTTTTTTCTTTAAATCACTTTGCCTGTCTTAGTGGCAACTGCATACTTTTCTCCTTTCCTAAATCTGTTTAAAATTACATACACAAAAATGGTAACACTTAAGGACTTAAAGACAAAAATGTCCCAACTGAAAACCCATTAAAACTTCAATTTTTAATCAAGGTTAATTGAACTAATATGATGCAGTCTCTGCAGGTTTCTTTATGTTGGCAAGGCTTCAAAATTAATAGTTTTACTATTATTTACTACATAGCATACTTCTCTCAGGTTTGGCCTATAAAGCAAATGTTTAAAGTTTTCTGTCTCTATTATATCATAGCCTCATCCAAATAAATTATGCAGCTATAATTTTGTGGATGTGTTTGTATGGATGTCAGAGTGTGGTTTGTATGTGTGTATTAAATTGTGTGGGTAATACAAATTATAGAAATAATAGCCTACTGTAATGCAAACAAGTAATCCTGATGCTGTGTGTACCAGTGAAGATTTGTTGGCATCTAATGGCTAACGTGATGAAATTAAAACTTACTGAAAGCTCTCCTTTTTTTGAGTTATCAACCTTACATTTTAGAAGACAATTTGATTAGTTTCATGGCTTTTAGCACATCACAATAAGCACATCACATTCATGCTGGTGATTTCTGGCCATGTTTGCTGAGAAGACTGTGACTGTGAAAAGGCAAAAGGTTTCCAGTGGGGCAGTATCAATCTTTACTGCCAAAATTATACTACCCTCTGCAGCTCCACTGTACAGGATACATTTCAGGCTGTGAAGTGTGTTGGTAATAAGATTGCAAATAAATATATTCACAATATATTAAATATTGTAAAATATTACAACAATTCAAAATAATTTATCAAGTCAAATCTAAATTTTCAGCATCATTACTCAGGTCTTCAGTGTCACATGATCCTTCAGAAATCATTGCAATATGCTGATTTGCTGCACAAGAAACATTTTATTAGTAATGTTAAATAGAATTTAATTTTTATTTATTTATTTATTTTGTTATGTTGAAGAATGTTAATGTAACAACTGTCACTTATGATCAATGTAGGCTTCTGAAATTTATTTTAATGGACATATATAGCAAACATTTCACAAGAAATACTATATGTATTGTCAGAAATAAAATGTTATTTTATGTATGACAGCACATGTGCTGCAAATACAACACAAGAAACACCCTGCAAATACTTAAAACACAAATAAAAATAGTGTTTAAGAATTGAATGTTTATGCGAACCACAACAACATGAGTGACGAACCTGGCTGGGACATGCTTATCAATGTCTTCTGTAAAAGGTAAGATTCGTTTATTTTAACATCCTGTTCATGTGATTCCTTGGCTTCAAATGATGGCTACTTTTTGGCCTATAAACGTACCTTACAAACATTAGCCTTGGTTTTACTACACAAATGATAACAAATACACCAATAAATAAACAAACCAATAAATAAGTAAATAAATAAATGGTTGGGTCCACTACACTTTTACTATAATAAAACCATGGTTAATTTTCGTCAGCATTGTTGGGTTCTCCACCGTCTTGGTCTGTGCTACAGAGCGTTTCTGGTTTTGTTGCGAGTATTTGCAGCACATTTGCTGTCAAACTAATTAAGATGTTTTCTTAATTTGCTGGTGCTTTCTGTATTTGCATGTGTTTTCTTAAGTTGCAGCGCGTTGAATTATATCGGCCACCGTAAAAGACTAGTGAACATTTATGCAATGTGATCGTTATTTCACTTATTAGGGTGAATTGCATGATTTTTAAAATTGCTTTCAAAAACACAATTTCGTTTGTTCTTACGACATTAGCAAACTATTTTTTTCCACATGAAGAAGGAATATCTACATAAAATAAATAAACTACAATGAAATGAAAAGTAAAGGGCAACACAAAAGTTAAATTAATTTGTCTGCACCAATGCCAACGCGCATGCACGCGGAGGGCAGTAGAATTCTGGCAACACTGCACAACACTGGTTAGCTTAATTAATTAAAAAAATATAAATAATAATAATAATAATAATAATAATAGTTTTTACAATAGTTTTTATAATAATAGTTTTTACAATGTCATTTGAATTCCATCTGAACTTGGTTCTCCTTGGAATTCTTTCTGTGTCGTCCTCCAAGTACCTTTTGTAAGGTCCCGAACGTTTTGCCATTATTTATGTAGCAAGCCCTTGCTATCAACAAAATGTTGACGGAATCTCCGAAAAAAATAAATACATACATAAATAAAGAAAGAAAAGAACAGAAAAAACAGAGCAGTGACTGTCTGTCGCGATATTTGGTCATGTGATACGTTCGCACACACCTGAATCTGTGCTCTTGCCTAATTAACGGCAGAACACACGGTTGTTATCATTTTGGAACAACCACCAAAAAAACAAAAAACAAAAAACAAACAAACAAACAAAAAAAAAACACACACCGTAATTATCAGTGACGACAACTTAACAATGGCATTTGCAATATATTATTTCAAAGACAAAACGGTGGAAGTAGGTAAAATTGACTGGATGAGTACTGAAGACCAGCAGACATGTTCAAAAATTATTACACAGTGTCCCAGGCTTGACGATGAAGATGGGTGGATAAGTGTAAAGTGGGACACAGGCAGAAAAAAGAAAGGTGGTCCAGCCCTTTTTCCTGCGAAGGTCTTGATGTTCGGTGGTAAGTATATAAATAAATAAATAAATAAATAAATAAATAAATAAAATTAAATTTCAACAATGAAGCAATGTATATATTAAACTCCTTTGATTGTAACACAAATAGGCATTTCTGTAAAGCTGCTTTGGAATTATATATCTAACGCACTGTACAAATAATGTGAACTGACTTGAATCCCTGGTATTGAAAAACTTTAAATTGTCATTTTCACAGCAAAAGAGCAAAAAGACAATCTCTACCCCAAAAGAGGTAGCAGACCAAATGATTGAAAACCTGAAGGAGGAGCTGATGGCAAAGCAAACATCTTTACAGGTAAATTATTGTAATATTTGCACATTTTAGGGAAAACCTTATTAGAGTTAAATTCACACACATAAATACAGTCATTCTGAGTTGAAGTCATAGCTTTTATGTCACCTTTGCTGCAGAAGATGATGCAGATTATCTCATCTTGTGTTTGCAAAGTTTTAAATTTTATAGATTTTTTTTATTATTATTATTATTATTATTATTATTATTATTATTATTTTTGCTCATTGTGTTCTGGTGTAGTCATCTATTGAAAATAAATCATCATCAGATGAGGACCTATGTGCCAGGAATTGGAGTAAGGTACAGCTGCAAATGAAGGAACTTAAAAGAGAAAACAAGAGGCTAAAAGAAGATAATGTTAAAGAGATCCTTGATGCCATGAGAGGTAATTATGAATTTTAAGAAATTGTCTTAAACAATTACCCTGCCCTTCTGAAGACAAGATCACATAAATAAATCAATAAATAAATAAATACCATTTCTAAAGTTTGAAGGACCAGTAAACCCCAGTTAAATGTATTTTCTCCATTTTGTTGTAATTTAATGTGCCCCATCACTAAAGGATGCTATCAGGAACTGGTACTAAATTGATACAGGTTCCTGACTGGTCCATGGACCAATAAACTCCAGTTCTGCTGTCATTATTTATGTAACTTTAATTGATTACCTTCTAGATATGGCCACATAGCAGGAATTTTCTAATTCCTAACCATTCCCCTATTAAATGAAGTTGTCATACGTTTAACATTGAGCCACTGCGTGTTTACATTTTGTACTGTCTGTCATGTCCAGTCAGCTGACAGCGCAAAACTACAAAAAGTGTTCACTTTCAATACATTTAAAACACGTACAAATATAACATTCTATAAATCTGAAGTAGTGCATTATGTTTGAGTGCTTTAGCAGCTAACAATTTACTTACCAGACTCAAACTGACCAGTGCTGATAACTGCTTTTCATTTAAAATAGTTAAATCAGTTGCTAAACATTGCTATATAAGGTCATAATGTTGAGTTCACTGGTCCATATAAATATAAACATAGATCAGTGGGAGAGTCTTGGAATGTAAATATAGTTTGTTCAAATATTATATATATATATATATATATGTCACGGATTGGTCAGGCTTTTCCACCACTCACATCCAGCGATCTCAATCACCGGAATACTAATTCATTGCACCTGCACGTAATTACCCGTCAGCCTTCATAAGCACACACCGCACTACCGTCATTGTCCGGGCTCGTTGATATGAAGTGGACTCATTGTGTCTCTCTTCTTGAAGTCACAATCTCCTGCAAATACTTACCTGTGTCTCTTATGTTCCAGTCAAGTCGTCTTTGTATCCCCAATCCTGTCAGCGGTGTGTGTGTTCGAACAGCCATCTTCTCCAGCCAAGTTTACCTACAATCAGAAAACGGATCAGTCACCATATCAACAGCTAAGAAAACGTCAAGCTCATCCAATCCTACTCACCTCTCCAGAACTCTAGTATTCTTCTGTCTTGCTCTGCTGTGTATAAATAAACTGTGTAAACGTTACTTACCTGTATTGCGTGTCTGTGTCCGTAACAAAATATATATATATATATATATATATATATATATATATATATATATATGTGTAGTCAGTGTCACTATTGGCTGTTTCAGAGGTTGAGGGCAGCCATTTTGGGTTGACATCATTATAGTCCTTAGTGATTTCTGGCATTAGTGTCAGCATGCGGTTATGAGGCTTTTGCACAATTATCTTACAATGATTTATTTGCATTCTCTTAACAGAGCTTCCAGCAGTAGTGACAAAGTTGAAAGAAGTGATTGGACAAATTACACTTCAGACCTCACCTCTTGCATCCACCTGTGCAACACCTTCACCGTCTGTAGACTTACCAGTTTCTGCATGTGTTTCTCCTCAAGTGCTGTCTGATGTAACTACCACACATGCGTATAAGCATTATGGTCCATGTGGGAAGATACAGTGTCCCAGTAAATCAACTTGTTGATAATTATACACATTACCTGAAAAATCTACATATTCAACTGTATTGTGAGTGTGTATGTTAAGTGGTAATTATGAATATTGCCTGACCTCAGGAAATCTAGAAGGCATTCCCATATTTCCCTATGAAACTGTTAATGCTGTGGAGTCAATAAATAATGTGGGCAGACTCTTTCTTACATTGTACAGGAGCATTTTGCACACTTGTTAATTTTATTGGGGCATGTGGGAATGTCTCTCAGATTTCCTGTTTGGTCGGGGAATAATAATTTATTTTTATTTTTTTATTTTTTTTGCATTCATGCACAGATGATGAATAAGTATTTATTCCAGGGAATGCATTTCATTATCTTCTCATTAGTTTAGTGTCTAACAACAATGTAAAACCAAATGCAAACTAACTGATCACTCTGTTATTTTTCAGGTGTTTCTCATGCCAGGTTGTGATGTCTAGGTCCCCAAGCGAAAGCTTAACTCTCTGCGGACCACAAATCCGTCAGTGTACATTGGGGACCTTGCTTGTCTATGGTAGGGAAACTCTGTCTCATTCAAGTTTGACATGGAGACACTCAGGGGCACACAAAGACGTGGAATCAAAGCCACAGCTTGATAGCAAAAAACTTGATGCTATATTTGGTAAGTGCATGTAATTAAAGCGAAATGTTGTTATAAAATACAATTAATTCCTACACATTACTCAAATGTATTATTTAGTTTATTTTACTAATTTATTTATTTATTTATTAACTTTATTTTATTATTATTATTTTTTTTTTTCAAAATTATGTTTGCCATTGTTGGTGACAGTAATTGTGTTAAATGACTGTCAACTCCAACCTGTCAAGTCCAATTTGGGATCATCAGTTTGGATTTGTGAATTTCACAAAAGTAAAAAGAGAAATCTAATTTATGTGAAGACCTTTGTCTGTTTTACTGTTAATTCTGGACTGATGAATTTGGGGTGACAGAAAGATATTTTTGTTCTCTCTCTCTTTCTCTCTCCTTCTCTCTCTCCCTGTGTGTGTGTGTTAATTCACAGACCATGCTCTGTCAAAGTTCCCTGACCTCACCATGCAAGATGTGAGATGCATCATAAGGAAAAAATGCAACAACGAAAGCTACATCAAGCAAGCTACTGCAAAGAAACCCATGTGAATAGAACAGTTGTTGTCATATATTTAAACACTGATTGGATTTCCTTTTTTGTGTGTTTCCTCCAGTGACTGATTTCTTGCATGACCCTACTTGAAACATTGTGTTCACAGTTTTTTTGAACTGGGGTGTATGGGACATGCAATTTTCTTACAGTTAGTCCACAAGTTCTGACGCGTATCTTTCTTATTGAACTCGTTTACTCACGACTGGGAAGTCCATGAATTCCTTATGTTTCTTCGTTTATTTTCAACATCAAATGTTCAACACTTCTTACAGTCTTCCTGTATAAATCCACTAGGGTTACAACAACTTATTTGGTGTATCTTGACGAACTGTGATTCCAGTTATGACTGTTTTTGATTACGGTCAAAAGCTTGTGTTCTCCAAAACTTACGCATCTTAATAACTTCTCCCATGCGTCAGTAATCACGCAACTACACAATTACGGAATGACATCACTAGACATGCGCAGTAAAAAACTAATAAGAACTGAAAAATATACAGCATAATACAACACAAATTATGATAATCATAAATGAATGTTTAAATAATGAATTACGAAATATGGCTCTTACATTTCCAGCCCCTAATTGACAGGCAAGGGGACTGACAATCACCTTTTTTTACTACAACAGTGCCATGCAGTTTTACCATTCACATTAATCGTGTTACAGAAGGACGAGAGACGAGCGGATCCATATGCACACTTTTATTAAACGGATGAATTACTCGGGTGAAACCTTGCTTGACCTTGAAGGAACGACACCCATGACCTTGCTTGACACAGGAATGATGGCTTTGGCTTGACTGGACTTGGAAGCTTGACTGGACTTGGAAGACACAGCTGCAGCTTGACTTGACGCAGGAAATGCTGCTGTAACTTGACTTGACTTGGAAACTTGACTTGACTCAGGAAATGCAGCTGCAACTTGACTTGACTTGGAAGCTTGACTTGACTCAGGTAACGCAGCTGTAACTTGACTTGACTTAGAAACTTGACTTGACTCTGGTATGGCAGCTGTGGCGTGACGGAGCTCTGTTGTTGCCGCCATTTTGTAAACGGGTTCTGACGCGGCCGCCATAGTTTGAGCGCGCTCCAGCGTGGCCGCCATTTCACGAATGAGCCAGGCGGCCAGCGTGTCAGTGGCGTGGCGCTCCGGCGCGGCCGTCATTTGGTGAGCGGGGTGAGCGGCCGCCATTACCGCTTTGTCGCGTTCCTCCTCAGCGACCCCCACAGTAAACGGCGAGCCCACACACAACAAAGCAAAGTCCAAAATCTCACAAAGTGATGATCGCAGACCCTCGTGTCTGAGGCGTGACTTGAGTGGCTGATTAATGCCCTCTAGGAAAAAGTCTATCAGCTTGCAGTCCGGCAGATCAGAAAACTGTGCGATGTTTAGATATTCTTGTATGTAGCCCTCGAGCGATCGTGCGCCCTGCTCGAGGGCTAACAACAGTGTAGCAGTGTCTATACCTGACTGACGTCCTTGAGAAAAGTTGCTGGGTCCTTGTGTGGCCGAGTATTCTGTTACAGAAGGACGAGAGACGAGCGGATCCATATGCACACTTTTATTAAACGGACGAGACATAGACATGGTCAGGCAGGCAGGGTCAAACAACGGCAGACAGGTATTTAGACAGCAAGGCGAAGAATAGTCCATAAAGCAGGCAAGGGTCAATCAGCGGTGAACGTTATCCAATGGGCGAGGCAGGAGAATGGTCAGACAGGCGAGAGTAACAAAACGAAATAACAAGGCTAGGTAACAAAACAGGGAAAACAAGGCAAAACAAATCGAAAACTAGACACAGAATAACAGGAGAAACGCTTTGTATGAATGCTAGGCAAATCAATACTCGGCGAAGTATGACAGGAAGACCGGGGTATAAATAGTGTCTCTGATTGGACGCGGGAGATGTGCAATGGCTGATGGGGAATGGAGTCCGGTATGTAGTGCAGCAGTCAGTGTGTGAGAACAAGGTGAGAGTGACATCTGGTGGTGAGCGGTCCGCAGCTCACCGACCAGATCCGTAACAAATCGTCACTTTAAACTTTTTAAATGCCAACTATTTGCTTTAAAGTGTCCATATCTTTGCATACAAAAGAAACAGTCATAGATAATTATGACATAATTAACAGTCCATTTCACATATGAGGCACAATTTGTCGATGGCTCTTTCCAGAGTATTGGTCTTGGTTTTAACCAACACACATCTCACAAGTCCTGTTTTATCAGGAAACACTTTCATGATTCGTCCAAAGACCCATGAATTTCTTGGAGAAGACTCATCAATTAATTGAACTACATCTCCAATCGAAAGGTTTTTTCTCACTTGAAACCATTTTTGATGCTCCTGAAGCAAGGGCAAATATTCACGCACCCACCGCTTCCAGAATAAGTCAGCAAGGTACTGAATTTGCTTCCACTTGCGACGTGCATAAATGTCCTCTTTTTTGAAAAGTCCAGGAGGCAAGTTTGGTTGTCTTTTCATTAATAGCAGGTGGTTAGGTGTCAAGGGTTCCAGGTCTGTGGGATCATCCGTAGCAGTGGTAAGGGGTCGGTCATTCATTATTGCTTCCACTTCACACAGGAATGTACGCAAGCTCTCATCAGTTAGTGTTTGCTCTTTCAGTACAGATCTCAAGATCTTTCTGACTGATCTTATCTGCCTTTCCCATATTCCACCAAAATGAGACCCAGAAGGTGGGTTGAATATCCACTGTATCCCTTTTTGCATAAGAGTGCATTCAATTTTTGACTGATTCCACTGTTGGATAGCTTTACGCAGTTCAACCTCAGCACCTATGAAGTTAGTTCCATTGTCGCTTCTCATGATTGACACCTGACCTCTTCTGCACACAAAGTGTCGAATGGCATTCAAACAGGAGTCTGTGTCCAATGAATGTGCAACTTCAATATGCACAGCTCTTGTTGTCAAACAAGTAAACAATACACCGTACCTTTTAACATTACTTCTACCTTGTCTGACATCAAAGGGTCCAAAATAGTCTACTCCTACGTTTGTGAAGGGTGGATGATCTGGTGTTACTCTGTCATATGGTAATTCAGACATCTTTTGTTCACCAGCCTTTGCTCTGATCTTTCTACATGTTACACAACTGGAAAGAAACTTTCTCACAAGGGAATTAGCAGTCGTAATCCAGAATTTTTGCCGCAATTTTGAAAGCATATAATTCCTTCCGCAATGTCCAAATTTTTTCATGAATGTCTCTTAAGATTAAAGTTGTGATATGTGAATCTTTAGGTATAATGACTGGGTGTTTTACATGCTCAGGCATTGCAGACCTACCAAGACACCCTCCAACTCTCAGCACTCCATCCTGCAGTACTGGATCCAGTTTGGAAAGTCAACTGTTCCTTTTTACAGATGCATTACCTTTTTGCAACATGGACATTTCTTCTATGAATTTTTGGCTTTGAATGAATTTGATGACTTCGTTTTCTGCTCTTGTTAAGTCCTGAATTGTCAGAGACTTGTGGTTTTCCGCCATAGGGTCATCTACACATCTTTCAACTTTTTTTGTTTTTTGTTTAAGCATGTCCTTGACACGAAGAATCCAGGCAACAGATCTTTTCAACTTGTACCAATCAGAGTGATAATTAATCAGTTTGCTCACAGCATCTGTGCTCTCTGTAGCACTCACGAGATTCACTGAAGCTGAATGTTTAATCTCATTGTCATCCTCTTTTATCGACAGGTCATGAATGTTCTCAGGCCATCTACATTCTGGTTCTTTGAGAAAAGAGGGACCATGGATCCCTCTTTTCGTTGTCAATATATCTCAAAACAGTTGTACTGTCAGTCCAAAATATAGAGTCCAGTAACTCCATTTACAGTTCACTTTTCAACATCTTGTCAGTGTTCACAGCAACTACTGCTGCAGTCAATTCCATACGCGGAATAGTGGTTTGTTTCAGAGGTGCTACACGAGACTTCCCCATCATGAAAGCACAATTTGTGAGTCCATCAGCATTTAACAGCTTGAAGTATGAGACAACTCCATATCCCATCTCACTTGCATCTGAGAAGTGATGAAGTTGTGCTGTTGTTGTAACTCCAAAGTCAACTGGTTTTATGCATCTTGCCACACTGAACTCAGACAATTGATGCTTGTAACCAGGCTTTCCATCTTTTTGCAAACTGTTCAGGAATGTCGTCATCCCATGTGAGTTTTTCTTTGGACAACTGCTGCATTAAGATCTTGGCTGGCAGTATAACAGGTGCAAGGAAACCCAAGGGGTCGTAGATTGAACTTGTAATTGACAGGATTCCTCTTCTAGTTACAGGTTGTTCTTTCAAACTGACCTTAAACTTGAACATGTCTGAATTGATGCACCACAGCACCCCTAGAGCTCTCTCGACAGGAAAGGCATCTTTACTCAAATCCAAGTCTCTCACGTCTTTGACTCTTTCACTCTCAGGAATAGAAGTCAGTAAGGCACGACTATTACTTGCCCACTTGGTGAGGTGAAACCCTCCACTTGCACAAAGGTTGGTGAGATTGTTATATAAGGCAACTGCTTGATCATGACTCGAAACAGACTTCAAACAGTCGTCTACATAAAAGTTCCTAAGTACTGTGTTGACTGCCTCAACAGATGCATTGCTGCGGTTTTCTTCTGCTGTTTTCCTAAGGGCAAAGTTAGCAACACTTGGAGATGATTTTGCACCAAACAGATGAACGACCATCTTGTACTCAACCAAGTCTTGATTTACATCTCCATTCGTCCACCAAAGGAAGCGCAGCAAATCTGTGTCTTTTTCTGGAACTCTCACCTGATAATACATGGCTTCCACATCTGCCATCATGGCAACTTCCTCTTGCCTGAAACGTGTAAGCACTCCAATGAGTGAATTCATCATGTCTGGTCCTTGTAGGAGCTCGCTATTCAATGATACTCCCTGGTAGCTGGCAGCACAGTCAAAAACCACTCTTAGCTTTTTCTTCTGAGGATGATATACCCCATGGTGAGGTATATACCACACTTGACCATCTTGTTGACTTAGGTGAGGTGTAGGGACCTTGACTGCATGACCTTTTTCGAACATGTCATTCATGAAGTTTGAATACTCCTCATGAAAAGAGCGGATTTTCTTGAATTTCCTTTTGAGATTTAGTGCGCGCTGCATGGCTGCACTTCAGTTGTTGGGCATCTGAATAACTGCTTTCTTAAATGGAAGGCTGATGTAGTAGTGATTGTCGGTAAACTGCAGAGAGTTAGACACAGAATCCAAAAACTGATAATCTTCTTGTGACAACTCGGCTTTATCATCACAATTCCGTTCAGGAAAATCGTGGTTGTACTGTTGTATCAGCATTTGTTCCACACTTTCAATGGAAAGTCTGTTTACTGTAACACGTGCCTGCTTGTTGTCATACAGAACCTCGACAGGTTCTCGAAGAGGTCCATTCAGAATCCATCCAAGAGCGGTCTTTACTGCATATGGCCCATTGTGCTTACTGTTAATTACCTGCCATGGTTCTAGAAGCTTGTACTCTTTGTTGCCTATAAGGATTTCAACTCCAGCATCAATCTGAGGCAATTTCACTTCACTGAGGTATGGCCACTTATCAATGTCGTGTTGTTGTGGAAGGTTTTCCATTGAGACTGGGATGCTCTTTTGTGTAAACACTTTGGAAAGTTCAACAAAGGTGTTTTCTTCCAGACCACTAACCTCCAAGTCAGTGAGCACATAGCTTTCTACTCGTTTCTTCGAGTTCATGGTGTTTAACATCATGTCAACTTTTCTGCCTTGGACATTTAACCGCCTTGCTAATGACTCCGTACAGAAAGTGGCAGAACTGCCTGGATCCATAAATGCATACACTTCCACTGTCTTGTCACATTTCTTGGACTTTATTTTAACAGGTACTATGGCAAGAACGCAATTGTCTCCAGCCCCAGTACAGGCACTTGTTTCATGATTCGCTGTAGCAGGCAAGGTATTAACTGTTTCAGTTTCATCAACTTTTACCATTACTTTTCCATGAGCTGTGTCTTGTGCGGCGATGTGTAGCATGCACGGATGTTTCTTTGAGCACAACTGACATGTGATTCTTCTTGTGCAGTCTTTGCTTAAGTGTCCTTTCACTAAACATCCAAAGCAAAATCCATTCTTTCTCAAAAAGTCCAATTTGTCTTTATATGCCTTAGCATTGAACTGGTAGCATTCATCTAAGGTATGACTTTTTTTCACAGAATGCACAAGCTTTAGTGAAAGCACTGATAACTGATGCACCATTATTCTTTGCTGTAATCAAGTCTTTGTGATTTTCACCAACCTGTTTCACACCAGTTACAAAGCTGCTACCTCTTTTTCCTTCTTTCTTCAGCTTGGATCCTTGAAGATATTTGTTAGAGTGTTTCTTATCACCAGCCAAAACATCCAGGTCTCCAAAGAGTGGGTTTGATATTACTTTTGCTTGTCGGTCAACAAATTCCACCAACTGTACGAACTTGGCTCTTTTCCGACTGTGCTCCTCGTACTCATAGGCGTGGGCCCTCCATCTTTCACGCAATTTGTAGGGCAGTTTTGAGATAATAATCCTCATGTTGGTAGGATTATCTAACTCATCCATGTATTCAATGTCTTCCATAACATTGCGGCAAGTTATCAAGAACAAGGAGAAAGCGCTTAAAGACTTTCCATCCTCTGACTTTATTTCAGCCCATTTGAATGCCTTTTGCATCAAAGCTGTTGCAATTTTTAGCTCATTTCCAAACCTTTCATGTAACAGTTTCATTGCTTCTGCATAACCACGATGATCTGGCATATGCTGGCAGCTCTTCACTAGATCTCTAGGCTCTCCTCTAGTATACTGCTCAAGAAAGTATAACTTATCAGTATTACTATCAGCTCTGGATTCAACAGCATGTTCAAACGCTTTCATAAAAGACCTGAACTCAAGAGGGTCTCCATGAAACAAAGGAACATCACGCTGAGGTAAAGAAGACTGCCTTTGACTCTTCGCAAGCATTTCTGTAATATCTGTCTGACGTTGCATCTCTGAAGCTCTACTGTATCAATATTGTGGCATGAAGACTCATTGTCTTGGGTAGACTGTTCCTTTAAAGTACTTGTCTTTTTAGGCCTGACACTTAAGGGCACACTTGACTGGACTGCCTCACGACGTGATGACATTTTGCCATATTTTGATGACACACTGTACTCATCTTGTTCATAATGCTCCAATTTGGGAACATCTGCACCACTCGATTTGGTGACCACACTCTGACTTGCATAATGTTGTCATTCTTCACAATCCTGATACACTTTTATTTTAGCATCGGACATTGCAAGAGCCGTTTCGATTTCCAGCTTTTCCATTTCAGCCTTTAACTGTGCTTCCTTCATTTCTAATGCCTGCCGTTCTTTTAAGGCTGCTGCTTTAGCCAACAAAGCTGCTCCGTTAGCTTCTTCCTTAAGACGAGCTGAGGATGCTGTAGACGTTGAGGACCTTTTGGATACAGACGTCACTCCACTTCCAGACTTATTAGAAGCGAGTGTCTTAGACACCACCATTGACACACTGTCCATTGGCGAAACTTCTTTGTCACATATCTGAGACATCTTAATGCTGTTCTTAGTTTCCTCAATCCACAACTCCACTTTTTCCATGCATTTTTTGCAGCACAGCAATTTAGGCTGATACCAGATGTCCTGATCAGGTTCATGCTCTTCCTCTTTTAAGTACAACAACACTGCAGCATTGCTTTCAACAAATTCTTCAAACAGCCTTTTGTAGTTCTTACAATACTTAGTTTCAACATCATTCAAATTGCAAGCATTTTCCATAAGCAATTCAATTTCGTTGGATTTTGCAGTTAATTGCCTCAACTTGCCTCTTCTGGCATTTATTGTATTGTGAAGCTTCTCTTCCAAACCCTTGTCGGTGAGCGTCCTCACACGCTCAGGCTCAGTAATAGCAGCGTCGTCATCGTCGTCTGCCATAGTGAACTTCAAAGCGAGCAAATCCTCTTACGATATCAATTACTTATCAACACTTACTGCAAGCGATTAAAGACGACCAATCTTCCTTCATTCATGACTCCAACATGCGCAAAAACTGCACGAAATACCGTCTGTCAGCACCCAACGCATTCTTCTGAGATCGCATGCACGTTCTTCCGTCTGCATTCACGTGCAGGGAGTCATGCAATTTTCTTACAGTTAGTCCACAAGTTCTGACGCGTATCTTTCTTATTGAACTCGTTTACTCACGACTCGGAAGTCCATGAATTCCTTATGTTTCTTTGTTTATTTTCAACATCAAACGTTCAACACTTCTTACAGCCTTCCTGTATAAATCCACTAGGGTTACAACAACTTATATGCTGTATCTTGACGAACTGTGATTCCAGTTATGACTGTTTTTGATTACGGTCAAAAGCTTGTGTTCTCCAAAACTTACGCATCTTAATAACTTCTCCCATGCGTCAATAATCATGCAACTACGCAATTACGGAATGACATCACTAGACATGCGCAGTAAAAAACTAATAAGAACTGAAAAATATACAGCATAATACAACACAAATTATGATAATAATAAATGAATGTTTAAATAATGAATCACGAAATATGGCTCTTACAGGGGTGCAAATTTGACTGTAATAATTATTTTATGTTTATGTGGAATCCAATACAGTAGATTTGTTTGAAATAACACATTTATAAAGAAAACTTATGTTCAGAATTCTGAGTATGTGTTTTTCTGTGTAGTCCACTGATAGCGTACATAAGATTTAACTTCAAATTTACAAAAGTACAATTAAAAGGTATATGTCAAGTATAAAAATTAATAGGTACATAGGAACATTGTAGTGTATTTAAGGGGCAAAAATATTAAATAATAAAGTATGAAGTTAAATTCACTTAAAGAAAAGTTGTAGTATAAAAGTAGTACTTTAGTGGTTTACTGAGAGTACAGAAAATAACACTTGCAAGTACAGAAAAGTAGTAACCTACAAGTTTACTAAGAGTACACTAACAGAACACTTGCAGTATAAGAGTAGTAAACGAAGACTACACTAAAAGCACACTTGCAAGTATACTGGCAGCACAACAGTAGTAACCTATTAGTTAACTAACAGTACACTAACAGAACACTTGCAAGTGCACTTGCAGTATAATGCTAGTAAACCACAAATTAACTAAGAGTACACTAAAAGAACACTTGCAAGTATACTTTCAGCACATAAGTAGTAACCTACTAGTTTACTAAGAGAACACTAGCCGGACACTTGTATGTACACTTGCAGTATAAGAGAAGTAAACTACTAGTTAACTAACATTACACTAAAGAAGAACACTTGCAAATTATACCTTCAGCATAGTAGTAACCTACTAGTTTACTAAGAGAACACTAGCCGGACGCATGTACACTTGCAGGTATAAAGAGAGTAAACTAACACTAGTTAACTAACATTACACTAAAGAACACTTTACAGAAGAGTATACTTTCAGCACACTGGTAGTAACCTACTGGATTTACTAAAGAGACACTAGCGGACACTTGCATGTACACTTGCGGTATAAGAGAAGTAAACTACTAGTTAACTAACTTGCACTACATAAAAGAACACTTGCAAGAATACTTTCAGCACATAAGTAGTAACCTACTAGTTTACTAAGAGAACACTAGCCGGACACTTGCATGTACACTTGCAGTATAAGAGAAGTAAACTACTAGTTAACTAAGACTACACTAACAGAACACTTGCAAGTGCACTTGCAGTATAACACTAGTAAACTACAAATTAACTAAGAGTACACTAAAACAACACTTGCAAGTATATTTGCAGCACATAAGTACTAACCTACTAGTTTACTAAAAGAACACTAGCAGGACACTTGCATGTACACTTGCAGTATAAGAGTAGTAAACTACTAGTTAAGGAAGACTACACTAAAAGCACACTTGCAAGTATACTTGCAGCACAAAAGTAGTAACCTACTAGTTTACTAAGAGTACACTAACATATACACTTTCAGTATAAGACTAGCAAACTACTAGTTAACCAAGAGTACACTAAGAACACGTTTAAGTATAATTGCAGTATAAAACCAGTAAATTAGTAGTTTATTGAGAGTATATGTCAAAGTGTACCTTCACAAACGAATAATTTACTACAAGTATTACAGTAGTAAACTACTTGAATACTGAAAAGTTCACTTGCAGTACAAATGAAAAATGTAATTGTGGACTAGTTAAACTTTAAAGTTTACTACTGCTACACTTAAAGTACCCTTAAAAGTATACTTTTATATACTAAAAAGTGGGCCAATTTAGTCCCAAGCGGTATTCAGTTAGTACACTAACAAGTATACTAATAGTACATATATGTTAGTATACTTACTACATTAATACACTTCAACATTACTTAAGCATACTTCATAAAATGAACTTAAAGTAAACTTCTTTTTCTTAAGGGATATTTTAGTGAGAGACATCATTTACATTATATGAAGAAGGCATACAATTCCCTTTAACACATGAGATCCCATAGATTCCATACGAATTGACATAACATTTTTTTCCACAGCTCAGTAAATCAATATTGAAACACAATAAACATTATGGTGTGAATTCTAAGCGAACCACCTATGTGTGGATGTAGAGCCTGTCAGTCAATATTAGAGCGCCACCCTCAGGCTCAATTACGCAAGGACATTAGACTAATGCAGTACAGGGGATTGTATGACAGTACAATGTAACATTCATTTTTTTGTTGCACTAGTATTGCAGATAAGTTCCTCACGTGAAGGAAAATAACATTCAGGTTTGTGAGTAAGTAATGAACTTTTTTTTTTTTTTAGCATAATCTCTCTGTTAGCCGCATAGAGATTGTTCTGGGTAAACACAACACAGCGGAGGATGAGAGCAGCGAGCAGTCCATCCTGTCTGAGCGTGTCATCCGTCACCCACAGTTTAACTATTACACCATTGACAATGACATCATGCTGATCAAGCTGAGCAAACCTGCAACTCTCAATGAGTATGTGAAGCCTTTGGACCTGCCCAAAAGCTGTGCTCCTCCTGACACCATGTGCAGAGTCTCCGTGAACGACACTGAGTTCATCCAGAAATCTTATTATTTATTATAACTCAGGCAGCTGCTGTAGCAGTTATCTCCTTTTTTTTCTTATGCTTGATGGTGGTCACACCACACGGCTTGGAGTTTGACAAACGCTTGTAATCCACACCACTCCAGTCCATCAATTAACACATTGTGAAGTGAAGAGCTGTGAGTTCATAAGAAGCACATCCATCATTAAGACAGTTGTAACTTCAGACTGACACTGGCCAAAATATGACTCAATATTCCATAATAACACTTCCTCCAGTGAAAAAGTCCATATTGATTGACTTTTATCTACATCTTGAATGGTCTGAGGCTGACAAAATTTTCATTTTTGGGTGCAGGGGTGGGCCTTTATGCTTATTTACACTTAGGTTTTGTTTAAAATATGTTTTGGTACAGAGTCACACAAAACAGACAACTTGTAAAATTGTTACATCTTCTCAAATCTTGACTTTCTCATTAGCTCTGCTACTTGAGAGAAGTAGTGCTGACTATTCAGTGTGTTCTTTTGCATCAGATCTTTTCAGTGAAATGGTTGAGCTATCTTTCAAAACACTAATGAGGAATATAATGCAGTAGTCATACACATGATTTTCTGTTTTCATTTTATGTATGAATTTCTTTGTAGCGGTTGATTCTGATAAGCTGCAGTGTCTGAATCTTTCCATCATCTCTGATCTTGACTGTAATAAGTCCTACCCTTGTCTAATCACTGCTTCCATGTTCTGTGCTGGATACCTGGAGGGAGGAAAAGGCGTTTGCCAGGTAGTGGATGATAGACACAGTACTATGCCATTCAGTGTATTTAATCAAATAAAGGTAATGACATTAGTTACTGGAATTTATGGTTCTGGTGAAAAAAAAAAAAAAGAAAAAAAAAAGTAACCTTTATTCTTGTCCCACGTAGGGTGATTCAGGTGGTCCTCTGGTGTGCAATGGTGAATTACAAGGTATTGTTTCAGTGGGTGGCCGTTGTGCTGCGAAAGATCAGCCTGGTGTCTTTATCAAGGTATGATGACGACTGTACATTTTTAAAGCAGTCTTATTTCTATCTATCTATCTATCTATCTATCTATCTATCTCTCTATCTATCTATCTATCTATCTATTTAGGACATGTTAACAGCATGCAAAAAAAACAGACAAAATCATCTTCTTTCCAATGTCCAACTTTTTAGATGCATTCCGCCACCTCCTGTGCTGAAGTAACTGACAAAAGTCATGCCTAGCAACATGCTAAAAATGTTGGAAATATGTGAAATCATGCTAGAAACATACAAAAGATGCTAGCAATGTGCTACATCGTGCTTGCAACATGGTAGCAGAATGCCAAAATGTGCTAACAGTGCTTTAATGGTAGCAACTTGTGAAATCTTAATAGCAGTGTGCTAAAACATTCTTACAACATGCTAAAACATGTTAGCTATATGTTAACCCTCTGGGGTCTAAGGGTGTGGAGCCTCAGAGCCTGTGGGGCACTGGAGAATATTTGACATGCCCTGACATTTGTGCTTTTTTCAGTCTGATTACATAGCAACATACTAGCAAAATGTCAAAACATTAGCAGCATGACTGTTAAATCATGTTAAATCTAATAACATGTTAACCACTTGCTAAACCAAGCTATAAACGTGGTAACAACATGTTAAAACATGTTAACAGCATGTTAAAGCATGCTAGCAAAACCTAAAAAAATGTGAGGTTTATGTGGATTCTTGGCAGTCTGATGAGCTCTAATGGGGTCTGAAATAGTCTACCATGGTCTGAGTTTTTCTGGGTCTGTCTGACTTTAAACCTTCAAAACTTTAACCATTCAGACAAGGTTTTATTAAGCCAACATCAAAGCTTGTTATCAACTTTTATCTACTTGCACTTTAATGTTATTAAAATGTTGTGTTTGGTCTGGATATAATTTTGATACTTTTGTGGTCAAAATGTCAGGGTGGTGTACCTGTCTTGAGCTCCTGAAGAAGAAAAGTCCAATTAATGCTTGTGATGTTTTGAAATCTGCAATAAAATATTTACACTTAATAACCAAACTATAGTTCAAACTATCCACCTTATTTTTTAACGCGGAAGTAAGCTGTTTTCTGGTAATGTGTTAGATGTCCGGTTCATAATCCACCTTAGGGAAATAACGAGAAGAATATCGAAGTGCAGTAAGCAGTAAAACAGTTTGCACTGTGTTCATAATTAAGATAATACGTTAAAATAATATGGTAAGACACACCAGTTTGGAATATCAAGCAGTAAAATTAGCTTTTTGTGCAGCTAAAAATAGCTGGAAGTGGATGAGACCGGAAGCCAGACACAAAAAATGTACAAATGGCTGCACTCACTCTTATGGGAAAAATAAGGTGGATAATCCAAACTCTCATTTTCCACTAGGTCTGCCTGTTTAACTCCTGGATTACTGAGACTATAAACACATACCAAAACTGATCCCAGCTTCATACTGCAAATCAGGCCATACAATTCTAAACTGTATATCATGTAAAACCTGTTGAAAGTTTATATGGTGTTAATGTGCATAATAAAATCTTATGAACAATTATGTTCATGAGTCTTTTATTGTCTAATGAATACTTAAAACATATTGAACAACATAATGTTAAAACCACACCAGCTAGAATGACCCACAGCTCTGTTTCAACGTGAGAACCACAAAGAGACGACAAACACTTAGAGGTGTGATTTCCTCTTTGTCAAGTGACCAATCTAGTGGAAGATGTTACTCATGAGAAAAGATCTTCATGTGAGAGGTGTTTTATGAAGGTTTTTAAACATAAACACATTATCTTCATTCTTTGTTATTTATTATATGTACATTTCTATCATACAAGATGCTAGTAGAAATTAGCATGGTATAAAAGACTAAAATATGTAAGAAAACACAACCTTCATCCCTCTGGTGTGTGTTTATATTTAGTTCATTAGTGGAAAAGCACATGAAAATCCTACTGACTCCAGTCTTTTACTGAGGCTGAGTAGGTAATTGTGAGAAGTTTGAGTCCAGACTGAGTTCCTTGAGGCCTGTCTATGTGGAGTTTTCTCCCTGTTTTACTGTGGGTTTCCTCCAGGTGCTCTGGTTTCCCTGAGTATCCAAAGACATACAAGACATGTGAATTGGACACTGTAAAATTGCCCTAGGTGTGATAAGAGTATGAACGTGTGAGTGAGTTAAGTATGTGTGTGTGCCCTGTGATGGACTGACTATCTGTCCAGGATGTTTCCCTGCCTGGGACAGGATCCAGTAACCCTATAGGAAAAGCTGTTTAAAAAATGAATGCGTGCATTCTAACTACTTACAATTTTGTTTTCAAATCTCTGGTCTTGCCCAGGATTACAATGCTTTGTATCCTCTGTGATGTTTGTTTGTATTCATCATTCCTTAATGTAAGTCTTCTGATTTGTATCACTGTTTTTTTCTAATTCCGAACAGCTCGTTTCCTTTTTTTTTTTAAATACAATTTTTACCAATTGTGTCACTACTCAGTCAGCAGTGTGAAACATACAGTGACCAGTGTAGTTTGCATTGTTGTCATGTTATATTGTACTTATATTGTACTTTGATTGTTTTGTTTTTGTTGCTGTTGTTCAGAGTCTACAGTACCTTAAACATTTCGCTGCTTAGTTTTACACCATATGTAAAATGTTCAATTGTGTTAAAAGATCATGATTATTTTATTTTAAATTAAACAGACTTCTGGGAGCTAAAAGAAGAATAATAATTTTTCAAATAAAGAAGATGGATTCATTAAGATAAACTGGAATCATAATTAAATTAGTTTCAATGCCCGTCCCTTACCTTGTATGAATATTAAACTGTGTTTACAGGAACAAATATATCAGTGTCAGACTCAGCACCAACAGTGTCAGAGGCCTGATAGAATAGAAACAGAGACATGAGCTCATAGTTGTGGTTTGGTTTCTTCTATTTCAGCTCCACTGCACTAACCAGTGAAGGTGGAGCAGCATTTGTTCACTTTATTGTCATGTAAATACATTATAAATACAGCTAATGCCACCATTACAATAAAGAAACATTAAAATATAGTTCATGGTAGTTCATGACATAGTCATGAAATTTTAAGATCTTCTGTAACACATGAGGTACATTTGTATGTGTTTAATCTGACATGATGTTTCTAAAGATCTGACTGCAGGTTTCAGGAAGTCTTGAGTCTTTAACACAGTCTGTGTCTTTAACTTTCTGCCATCAATCAGTCATTATGGGGCTCAGTCAACTTCCTCTTGTGCTCTGTGAGTATTATTTTCTCTAAATGTATTTTAGTGAAATTGCTATTTTATTATGTAAATGATCAAGTGTTTTAGTGTTTCTACACTGTAAAAACTCTGCTCTCAGAGTTTCAGATACAGCTCTAGTCCAAGATATATGAGTGAAAGATGAGTCTTGTGCATTTAATGCTGTTTGTGAAGAAATGCACTCTGTTGTTTTGTAGATTAATGTGTTTATTCAGTCATTCAGATTTGTGATGTGTGATGGTGTCAAATCAGTTCTGTTTGTTTGTTTTGCTGTTATTGTCGCTGTTGTAATATTTGTAATAGTTGTAATATTAACTTGTATGCAGTTAGTAAGAATTTGTCTTTATTCTTCTGCTCGTGATCAGACCGTTGACTTGGAAGTTCCCTAAACAGTTTTCTGCTATATGAGCAAATCTATAAAATACCAGTCAGATGTTTTCATGTTTATCTAGACACATATACAATGCCCCAAATATCTTAATGGGGTCATCGGATGCCCATTTTCCACAAGTTGATATGATTCTTTAGGGTCTTAATGAAAAGTCTATAACATGCTTTGGTTAAAATTTCTCAATGGTACAACTTTTTTACCTTGTCAAAATCAGCTCTGCAAAAATCATCCAGCCACGAAATTTGCTAACTAGCACGCTATTATGAAAGGCGCTTGCAAAGATTCATTAAAAAAAAAAAAAACCCTTATACTCACTTCTGCTGTAAGTAAAGCTCGATCATGAATGATGTGAGTGAACATAGATGCATTTGTTTAGATCGGGATGCGCATTCCCTACACAAGCAAAAGTCATCCACTGCATCTTCAGCAGCTCAGAGGTCGGGAGTAAATGATGACCACTATGTTCATTATTACATCCAACAACACAACACCTCAGTCGCTTAGGAGCCGTCCTTTCTATGTCCCTGTTCTGGCATATCGGACTGTTACTGCTCTTTCAAGGCGGGTCTAAAGTAAGACGGCCATGTCAATCAACTATCGTGGGAGCAGCCTCTGTTGGTGTGTCATCACACAGACAAGATGCTGAGAATGGCTTGATTTGAAAAAGGGTAAATTATTTTTACAGATTAAATACAAACCACTGGGTGGATTTTTATCATTATAGCGTGGTTGTGTACACACTGCCAACACACATTTATGTTCAAACAACATGTAAAAGTGAGCTTAGTATCCGATGACTGCTTTAATATTTGTTAATCTTTATAATTATCAGCTGAATGTTCACATTGTCATGAGTTTTTCTCTTTGTGTTTTTAGTGCTGATTTCAAACATCTACTCTGGACATATTAAAGGTCAGTTGAATTGATTCATACACTGACCAAAATTATAAACGCAACACTTTTTTTATTTTCCCCCATTTTTCATGAGCTGACCTCAAAGATCAAAAAAACAGTCAGATATCTGGTGTGACCACCATTTGCCTCATGCAGTACAACACATTTCCTTCGCATAGAGTTGATCAGGTTGTTGATTGTGGCCTGTGGAATGTTGGTCCACTCCTCTTCAATGGCTGTGCGAAGTTGCTGGATATTGGCAGGAACTGGAACACGCTGTAATATACAACGATCCAGAGCATCCCAAACATGCTCAATGGGTGACATGTCCGGTGAGTATGCTGGCCATGCAAGAACTGGGATGTTTTCAGCTTCCAGGAATTGGGTACAGATCCTTGCAATATCAGGCCGTGCATTATCACGCTGCAACATGAGGTGATGGCTGTGGATGAATGGCACAACAATGGGCCTCAGGATCTCGTCACGGCATCTCTGTGCATTCAATAAAATGCACCGGTGTTCATTGTCCATAACATATGCCTGACCATACCATAACCCCACCACCACCATGGGCTACTCGATCCACAATGTTGACATCAGCAAACCGCTCACCCGCACGACGCCATACACGTTGTCTGCCATCTGCCCTGTACAGTGAAAACCAGGAATCATCTGTGAAGAGAGCATTTGCCTGCTCAAGTCGGTTACGACGACGAACTGCAGTCAGGTCGAGACCCCGATGAGGACGACAAGCATGCAGATGAGCTTCCCTGAGACGGTTTCTGACAGTTTGTACAGAAATTCTTTGGTTATGCAAACTGATTGTTGCAGCAGCTGTCCGGGTGGCTGGTCTCAGACGATCTTGGAGGTGAAGATGCTGGATGTGGAGGTCCTGGGCTGGTGTGAATACACATGGTCTGCGGTTGTGAGGCTGGTTGGATGTACTGCCAAATTTTCTGAAATGCCTTTGGAGACGGCTTATGGTAGAGAAATGAACATTCAACTCATGGGCAACAGCTCTGGTGGATATTCCTGCAGTCAGCATGCCAATTGCACGCTCCCTCAAAACTTGCGCATCTGTGGCATTGTGCTGTGTGATAAAACTGCACATTTTAGAGTGGTCTTTTATTGTGGCCAGCCTAAGGCACACATGTGCAATAATCATGCTGTCTATAGGCCTGGGAATCGATTCCAAAAAGAATCGATTCCTCGATTCCGAGGCGTTGGGAATCCAGAGTCGATTCCAAAGGTTGGAATCAATTCCGTCGGGGGAATCGACTCCCCATTCAGAGCCGTTTTCAGTTCAAACAAAGCTTATATGGGCGCCTCTCAAACGAACGGCTGCATCATACGAAGGCTGCATATCTTGGCTGCTGTCATCAAACGTCGCTGAACGTCGATTCACGAAAATAAACTGAATGAAAGGAGTCGGTACTGAGCATATCTGAGTTTGAAGATGCAGCTTTGCTCGCTAATAGTGATTAGAAGTCTGATTCGTTTCCACAAAAAGGTTCTTTTGGATAGATTGTTTTAATGAACCAGTTCAAAAATGATTCAGAAGTTATTGTACGGTGGAGCTTATGTTGTCCACATGAGCGCTGCACAAAAGAATAGATCATGACGTGATCGAGGGTCTTGATCCTATTTCCATCTTAAATAAAATGCTATTTTTAACCTTTCTATCAGCCTGTGATCATTTTGAAAGCACCGAGAGCACAGATAAGTGGCGGAGAGTGAGCGTCTGACTGACAGATAAACCACAAGCTCTTATGGCAATGTTGTTGTTAATGTTCTGGTTATTTTGTTTCAGTGTACAGTTTGTTAATTTTGTGCAACGCATACGGTTGAAGTAACATCATTCAGCTGAACCGTACACGTCTTGTTTCATTCATGCAATAAACGCATGTACACTGCTGTGGGCTATGACTAATTTCATGGGCAACGCAGATAAAAATAATTTAAATGAATTATGAAAAGGTTACTTTCTAAGACTTTTATATCCTACAGTGATGGCGAAATTAGGTTCCTCCAATCTAAAAAAAACAAGAATCGAAGAAGAATCGAAAACAACAGTGAGGAATCGATTCTTGGAATCGAATCCCATCGATTCCAGAACCAGGAATCGAATCCCATCGATTCCAGAACCAGGAATCGGAATCGGAATCGGACTCGATTCCAAAATTTTCGGAATCGAACAGCCCTAGCTGTCTAATCAGCATCTTGATATGCCACACCTGTGAGGTGGATGGATTATCTCGGCAAAGGAGAAGTGCTCACTAACACAGATTTAGACAGATTTGTGAACAATATTTGAGAGAATTAGGCCTTTTGTGTACATAGAAAAAGTCTTAGATCTTTGAGTTCAGCTCATGAAAAATGGGGGCAAAAAAAAAAAAAGTGTTGTGTTTATAATTTTGGTCAGTGTATATTTTCATCATCACATATGAGTGATTCTATGGTAACTGTTACAAACCAACTGAGACTTGAGTTGATTACTTACATTTTATTATAATTATAAAATGCACCTTTTTAACAAGTTGAATTATTGTGAAATTTCTGAGGAGTGGAAAGACTTCTGTTGGAAAACATGTTGAAAATCTTTCACAACCACTGTTTCCAAATTCCCGATGAATATATACTGACAGATCTTTTATAAATGACTATAACAGCTATAGAGAACAACAATTCATTTTCATCTGATTAAGCATGTGTGTTTTACTGCAAAGTTACTGTGTTCATACAGTAAATGCAGCACATTATTATTATTTATTTATTTTTATTTTTTTTTTTTATTGTGAATTGTTGTCATTGTACAGAAAAACTAAAAGCCAAAGTGACCATTAAACCTGCTCAACATGTATTCAGAGGAGAGACAGTCACTCTCAGATGTGACATATATGATGAAGGAGTCACTAGATGGCGCTACAGCTGGTATAAAGAAGGTTCAATCGGTGTTTTCAGTGAACTACAGGAACACACATTCAGTCCTGTTACTGGGTTTGATGCAGGTAAATACTCCTGTTATGGAGTAGAGACAGAAGGATCACGAACATCAAACAGTGATGAAATTACACTGACAGTATCAGGTGAGTTTGACCAGCTCTGCATAAACACACACAAGTTTAACATGTTATTAATGAGTGATTTCTCAACTTCAGTTCCCAGAGCAGTTTTAAGTGTTTCTCCACAGACGTGGTTGACTGAAGGAGATTCAGTGACTCTGATCTGTGAGGTTAACGGCTCCTCCACAGGCTGGACATTCAGCTGGTTCACTGTAACTGGTCCATCAGGTAAGATACAACATGCTTCATGTAGTAACATCTGAATAAACTGGTTATATATATATATATATATATATATATACATACTAACAGAGGTAATTTATAAGACTGCTCATTTCTTGAGGTAACTGCACATTTTCATTTTATACAGGCAACAGCAATCGTTATAATCTGCTCTCAGACAGCAGCAGAGGAGCTGGAGGAAACTACACTGTCAGTTCTGCTGCTCTAAATCACACAGGAGTTTATGTGTGCAGAGCAGAGAGAGGAAAACCAGCCTATAACACAACCATCAGCAACAGACAGTTAATATGGGTCACTGGTGAGTTCAAACTGAACCACAGAATGAGTGAAACACTCTGGAAATGTTCCTTGATTTTTTTTTAGAGCTTGATGTGTTTTGAAATGCTTTTGCTGTCAGGTGTAGTTACTACATCTACTAGCAAGACCTAAATAGACCAAACTAACCAGGGAAACTATGATTCCTGAGTTAGCTGCAAAAATGTAAGACGTTTAATTCTACTGGAGGAAAATTGTCATAA
The DNA here is from genome assembly GCA_012976165.1 of Labeo catla. Taxonomy (NCBI): domain Eukaryota; kingdom Metazoa; phylum Chordata; class Actinopteri; order Cypriniformes; family Cyprinidae; genus Labeo; species Labeo catla. The sequence goes on from VONZ01001688.1 coordinate 57,930, forward strand.
AAAAAATAAAATGTAACTATTGTGGCACAAAAGTTCTACTTACGAAAAATAATCGAATAGGTGTGATTAAAAAAGTATAATCTGACTATTTTAATAAATAGTGTTTATTACATTTTAAATAGAAATACTTAGTGATGACTTACCAATTTTTTTCAAATACCGATTTTGTGGTATTACAACCTAAATATTTTTTTTTCTGAAATGCTGCTTTGAAACAATTTAAGTTGTGTAAAGTGTTATATCAATAAAACTGTCTTGACTTGATTTTCAAATTGTGTCTGTAATTGTCTTCTCAGGTGTTTCTCCTCCAGTCTCTCTGATCATCAGTCCCAACAGAACTCAACACTTCACATCTGTCTCTGTCTCTCTGAGCTGTGAGGACCAGAGTGACTCTACTGGATGGAGAGTGAGAAGAAACACAGACAGATATGGGCTGGAAGATTGTTCATCATTACGTCGAGGATCTACATGTACAATCAACTCCACCGTGATATGGGACACTGGAGTGTACTGGTGTGAGTCTGAATCTGAGGATAAATATCATCCTCTTAACATCACTGTACACTGTGAGTCTGTGTTTCTGTGTTTATTTATTTCACAAAGACCTCATTTTATGTTTCGGGTTTAAATAGCTGGATTTTGATCTTAAATTCAATCACCCATTCAGTCTTATTCCTAAATGGCAACAAATCTGCTAGACTGTTAAACCATTGACTATTAAACCATTGCTCAAACTTTGATTGTTGTCATGAAAAATACAAATTACTGTGATTCTCTAATTATTTATTTATTATTGTTCTTGTTGTCACATTGTCAACAAATGTTTACTATATTCTTACTATGTGTCAGTTGATGTTTGCTCTGTTTGTGAAGTTGGTGTGATTCTGGAGAGTCCTGTTCATCCTGTGACTGAAGGAGATACTCTGACTCTACACTGTTTATATCAACATACAACACCACCAAACCTCAGAGCTGATTTCTATAAAGATGAATCACTCATCCAGAGTCAAACTACAGAGATGATCATCTCTACTGTCTCAAAGTCACATGAGGGTTTCTACTACTGCAAACACCCAGAGAGAGGAGAGTCACCCAAGAGCTGGATCTCAGTCACAGGTGAGAGTCAATGAAACTGTGATCTGATTTATTTCTTCTTATGTCCTTGTTCAGATTTGGTGCTTGATAAAGTGATTGTGTGTCTCTTCTTCAGTGTCTCATTCAGAATCTCAGATCTCTGTTCTCCACATACTCAGTTCTGTACTGGCAGTTTCTCCATATTTGTTAGTGACAGTCGTGATGATTTTCAGATGCTGCAGGATGAGAGGTAAATGTCTGTCTGATTAATTATATTATATTCAGTTAAACATCAAATTGGTCATCATTATTATTAATACTGTGTAGCTTGTCATGCTTTGGGTTTGTAAAGTGTTTACTAAAGCTGCTTTGAAACAGCATGTATTGTGAAAATTGCTGTAATAGAAATCAGTTAAATCAGTTTTGCTCCTCCTGTTAATCTTTTACTTTTCACACACATCTTTCCTCACTGACAAAACACATGATTTTTTTCTAGTCAAATCTGTTTAAATACAGTTAAAAGATGATGGTAGGTGGTTCATAAAAACAATAAACAGAGAAAAAAACATACATACCTGCTCAAGTAAATGTTTGATTGTTTTGTGTGTATTTAACAGTTGCATCTGTTGAAGAGCAAGAAACTACAATCTGATCTTAATCTGTTGTGATGGTGAGAAACTTCAGCTTCATCCTGGAATCTCTCAGTATCTCAGTTCAGACTGAACATGTTTACTTACTGTTAAAGTCACGTTTTGGGTGTGACTCCTTTTGGCATCTCATACTGTAGTTAAAGTGAACATGAACCAGCATCACAACTCTTTTGACTTCTGATTAAAGCAGGATATTCAACAAGAAAACATGTATTTCAAAGGAAGAACTTGATTTTATCCATCAAGAATTAATTAAAAAGACTTATCAAGAATTCCTGGTATAAACATTTTGACCTCAGACTGACTCCTCATCAGTACTGCTTTCATGAGCTTGATTTAATCCATCAAGAATTAATTGGATTGTATAGACAATACTTTTGCTGAGTGTATTTTTGTTCTGGTACTTTGGCTGGTTTGGGCCTCTCATGAACAGCTGGCTCACATTCTTCATATTTTGTGTGATGGTTGGTTCACAGTAGTGACAGAAATTAAAGGAGAAGTCCACTTCCAGAACAAAAAATTACCGATCATGTACTCACCCCCTTGTCATTCAAGATGTTCATGTCTTTCTTTTTTCAGTTGTAAAAAAAAATTGTTTTTTGAGGAAAATATTCAGCATTTTTCTCCATATAGTGGACTTCTATGTTGCTCTGAGTTGAACTTCCAAAATGCAGTTTAAATGGGGCTTCAAACAATCCCAAATGTGGTTGTAAATGATCCCAGCTGTGGAAGAAGGGTCTTATCTAGCGAAATGATCAGTTTTTTTCAATAAAAAAATACATTTGAAATACTTTTTAATCTCAAATGCTTGTCTTGTCTTGCTCTGCCTGAACTCTGTGTATTCTGGTGTGTTATGTCAAAAAAATCCAATCGTATTTTCATTTAAAAAATCATTTCAAAATCATCCTACACTGCTGCAGAAGTACCGACCCAGTCTTTGCAAAGTGAACATGCAAAGAAGATCAAACACCCACAACAAAAAAAAAAAAGGTAAAAAGGTAAAACAGCGATAAAGGACCCTAACTGCCATGAACTGGAAAAAAACAGAGTTCAGGTAGACTAAGACAAGACAAGCGTTTGACATTAAAAGGAATAAAATTTTATATTTTTATGAAAATAACCGATCGTTTCACTAGATAAGACCCTTCTTTCAGGGCCAGAATTGTTTAAAACCGCATTTGGGTTGTTTGAAGCTTCATTTAAACTGCATTTTGGAAGTTCAAACTCGGGGCACCATAGAATTCCACTATATGGAGAAAAATGTTGAATATTTTCATCAAAAAACATATTTTTTTTTACAACTGAAGAAAGAAAGACATGAACATCTTGGATAACAAAAAGGTGAGTACATGATCTGTAAATTTTTGGAAGTGGACTTCTCCTTTAACTTTTCCATTTAGGGGTGATGTTTGCCCCCTCATGCTTCATGAGACAGTGAATGTGTGGACTCTCAAGGCATGTTTAACAGTGTCAGCTCATGTGCTGTTGACATTTGACATTGCAATCTAAGCCTGATGATAAGAACATTCATTACATTTCTAAAAACAGTGTATGATAGGTTGGTATAGTTTAAGTCCTAATGCAGCCTCAAGAGGGCGCCATGAGATAGGATGTCACAGTTTAATAGTTTTCTCTATTTGAAAATAGATCTAACTATAACCCCTCTGGAATTTCACAAATCTTGGTAAATCCTTGCTTACAATATTTATTGCCCAGCTTTCTTCTAATGTATATTATCCAATAAGAAACACATCAGTTGGTTTTTCTTTTGGGGTAATTTTTGTAGCAAGATAAGTAACAACTGCAACAATTTACCCCATGCAATTTCCCTAGAAATATACATTTGTTGTTTATGATAATCAGTTTATTTTCAGGATACAAGCAACAGTATCCAGCAATAACCTATGTCTCTTTCCTATTTAAAGGAACTTGTCTTCCCTGTTTTATTCTTCACCAGTTTACCTGTCATGTAATAAATACAAATATGTTTGGTGTCTACTGAGAAGCATCACAGATCAGAATCTTTGTGAGAATAATGACTTACAACTATGAGTCAGTCCTGTTTATATATATCAAGAATTCCTGGTATGGACATTTTGACCTCAGCAAGAGCCACCTTTCAAGAGCCCTCCATAGCACATCACTCATCCTCCTCTCCCTCAAGAGGACACTCTGTTTTCCGGCATGTCTAGCCCCTTGAGTTGACTTCCCTTCTCCTGCATTTCCAAGATAGAGGCCATTGATAGCATAGGGTTTGAAGCCCTGAGTTTGACCATTTCAATAATAATCAAAGACCAGTGAACTTGAGCAACCAGAGGAAACCGACACACACACGAGGAGAACATGCAAAAACCACATAGAGAAGCTTTCTGGCTCAGCCAGGATGCAAACCAGGGAACTTCTTGCTGTGAGACAACAGCTCTGCCCACTGAGCCACTGTGCCACCCTACTTAAATTCCTTACAACATACAGCTGTTTGTCCAGTTTTACACATACCCTAGAGTTCACCAAGTTTCAAGCCTAAATGTGACAATCCAGGAAGCAATTTTTCAATGGCATATTACTCTGTACCAGTTGCATAAAACTTCTTAAAAGAAAGGATTTCTGGTCTAGGAACAACTAATGTAATATGTGCTCACATATGAATTTGCTGATTTTTGTAGCCACATGTACAAGAACTGCTACGCAAAATCCTGTCAGCTGACTGATTTTCTCACCACATTACAGACAACATTAGGATGTGGTCCAAATACTGTACTTTACCAAGGACTGCTGTATGTATAAAAATAAACTTGTTTCTGGTAATTAATTTGGATTTGGTTGTTGTTCATTGTAAAGTATGTGTTAAATTGTAAATAGTGTTGATAGAAGATGAAAATCTGTAAAGAGTAATCAGCAGCTCTTTATTAGACTTTAATCCTGGTTTTTGAATTAGTGAAGTTGTGAAATATTAGATTAATACTATTGCTCTCTTTGCTTCCCATATTACTAAAGAAAATAGCTGCATTCTTGACACTGTTAAAATATTTCACTCTTATCCTGTAGTAGAAGAAAGTGATTTGGATGTTGACAGAGAGCCATAAGTTTGATATATATATATATTTAGTTAATCAACACTCAGAGTACACATATGAGAGAAATACATTCAGGGGTTATAACTTTAAATAATAAAAAGTGAAATTAAATATTACGAAAATATTTTTAAAACTTTATGGTTTGTTTAAAACACAAACTCTTCCTTGTCAGGTGACACATGACAGTGAAACTATTACAGCAGGATCTGCTCTGTCATATGAGGAAGTGTAACTACATTAAGAGAGAAAAACACAGTATCACAATTTCACAGTCATATTTGATAGCCAAAATTGATCCTGACTGGTTTAAAGTGAGTATAAAAATAGGCAGTATCAGATATTTTGAAAGTAGTTTAATTGGCATTAGGAGAGAAAACACAGATTCTGTAAATTGTCAGATTACACCTTTACTTTCAATTTAACACAGTGCTTTGAGTGTCTGAATTTGTTATGCTGTTTTTGAACAATTTGATTCTGTGTAAATAATGTCAGGATGAAACATTTCATGTGTGCAAGTCATTACTGTGGACTGACTGATGAGTCAAAGGAGGATTTTAGAAAATTAACAGCTGAGATGATTCATAACTCACTCTGTGGACCAAAATCTGTATCTGTATCTTTTAGATGAAACCATGGCCTCCAGAATGAATCTTTGTGAAGAACATGAAACAAAGATAAAGACAGTCAAGAGGTGAGAGAACTTGAAATGTTTCACATTTTCAGTGTTCAGAAACAATACATGTATATACTACAATAGCATTTTCATTTATAGTTTGATTCAGGGGGGTGAATCAGATTCACCTGAACACATCAATGTGTCTGTGAGGAAAAACCAACTGATGGATCTTTCAGATCTCTGCAGAGATGAAGACTCTTCTGTTGAGTCCAGGTGAGATATTATGAGTGTCATATATACTGTAGGTGTAGTGTATTATAGACATTGTCATCAAGTGTCCCTGTTACTGCTGGATGTTTCTGTGTCTATCTTTGTCTATTTGTGTGTATTGTTCTATTTCATTTTATAATACATGAATGAAAAGGGCACAATCCTTTTATTTATAGAAATATAATACTTTAATCTTTTAACTCTCAAGTCACAACAGATTCCTCAAGAGAAAGATAAACATTTACAACATTGAAACATTTATCATCAGTAAAGGTGTTTCTGTCGAAGCAGTGTGAGATTTTCAGAAACAGTTTGTATTGCTGTTATATTTTAGTGTGTGGCAGAATGAATCTCCTGAACCCAGCTGTGTGTCTATGAAGAGTGACGCGTCAATGGTTGGTCTAATTAAATTCAGTTTGAGAGACTCATCTGCTGATCTGAGGTATATATATGGTATTCTTTTACTGATGTGTATTAAATACATTAATATATATTTACAAAAATATTCAATATTTGTTTAACTACAGTCAAAAACCTGAAGGACCAGAATCACATACAGCAAAGAAGAACTTAGACTCCATTTTCAAGGTTGGTTTTGTGTGTGTGTGTGTGTGTGTGTGTGTGTGTGTGTGTGTACACTTGTATTTGCTACATTGTGGGACCAAATGTCCCCACAAGGATAGTCCCCACAATATTAAAAATGATTAAAATATAGTAAATGTTTATCTGATAGTGTAACGATGCAAACATGTTTTCCGTGAGGGCTACCCTAGTGAAAAAAAAATATGCTAAGTATACTTGCAGCCAGACTAATTGTCAGCATACTTCAAGTGTGTTACTGATTAGTAACTTGAAGTGTGCTATTTTGGAACAACTAATTTTGTGCTAAGTATATTTTAGTTGTAATTAAATTGTAGTAAAGCATAACTGTAAGTGTATTTAGTGTACTTTTATGTGCTAAATTGGAACAACTTCAAGTATACTTAGTATACTTTAAGTATATGCTAAGTATATTACAAATTAATTAAGGGTGTCTTCAAAATATACAAGCAACACACCATAAATATATTATTTTTGAGTAAAAATATGCTAATTTTTTCCCCAATGCTGAATGCATTCGTTGTCAAGGTCATTGAAACAGTGTGAGTGAAATTCAATTTTTGGCCATGCAATAGTTTTTACTTGGCTGCACTTGTGACATCACAAACTAGTAGCTGAACTTCCTGTCCAGTACACTGTAAATCCTAATAAGTTCAGCTTACTTAAAAAAAAGTTTGGAAACCGATTGCCTTATTTTGTTAAAGCAAACTTAAAGGTAAAACTAAAGTTAATTTAATAATCAGTTTAAAGTAAAGAAAGCAAACTCTTACAGAGTAAATTAACTAATAAATATCAAGTTAGTTTAATGTCATTTCTAGTTAACATACTCCAGGACATTTACTAATCTTACTTAAGATTTAATAGTAAGATTACTTTATTAATTCTGTTTAACTAACAGTGTTATTTTGTGTTGTGCAAACATCTTAAATACTGTTATTCTAAACATGGATTTAATTTGCCATTTTAAGATATGGGAACTTAAAACATTTCGTGCAATCGGTTTCCACATTTTCTTTAAGTAAACTGAACGTATTTTTATTCGTTCAACCAGCATGAAATGAACTTAACACAAGTTTGAAATTCTCAACAGTTTATTTTTGTAAAAAACCTTAAGAATATCACAATAATAAAAATTAGCTTTTAAAACATCTGTGTTCTAATAATACTCTTTACAGACTTCTTGACTAAACAACACTTTGTTGTCATAACATTATCTGGACCCACTGGAACACTGTTAAACAATAGAGCATTTTCAGAATGGCATGCAAACAGAACAGCAAAAATAAAATACAGGCCTTTAAAACCCATCCATGACAATTCTTCCCTCCATGAGTGCCTTTATTGCATCCACAATGAGGGCATGTCCTCTGGTAGAACTGTGAGCAGGTCTACAACTGCTTGACTGAAGTCTGCATCCACATCCTAAGTAGAGAAATAAAATAGGTACAGTGTAAATTTCTTCATTTCAATACTGGAAATGGTCTAAAAGCATACATTGACAAGGAACTTTTATTGCTTTTAATTTATAAGCAAATTGATTCATATTGATGACCAGAGTGAGTGTACAATGATCTGTGCAAACATCAAGTACAAGGAAATGTAATTAAGCTTTAAATTATGATCACCAAAGAGAGATGACGAGATTTATAGTGTGTTAGTGACATTTCACAATACATGATTTAAATCAGAGCAAAAGTGTAAATTATCATTTGTGTCAACTATTACTGCATGCCTTGTCTTGGAAGTCTTGGAATATTACACACAAGTTCCATGGACTACATTTTTTGTACATTGTTTTCAACATTATAGATGTGAATTTACAGAACTTTCTTTTTTTTTTACAACATGCTAAGAATGCTAAGAGCATTTTCTCTCTTGTTATGGAGTGATGAATCACACCCATCATTTACATGATTTTATCTTAAAGGGTTTGTTCACCCAAAAATTTAAATTAGCCCATGATTTACTCGCCCTCAAGGCATCCTAGGTGTGTATGACTTCATTCTTTCAGACCAATCCAATCAGAGTAACATTAAAAAAATATCCTGGCTCTTCCACGCTTTCCATGGCAATGGGTGAGTGTTTCTGTTCAACAGTTCAAAAGGAGTGCAAGAAAGCGCATCCATCCATAATAAAATGTGCCTCACACATGAATAAAGGTCTTCTGTAGTGGATTGATGCATTTTTGTAAGAAAAATATACACATTTAAAAAGTTATAAACACTTTTCTCTCACTTCCACTAACTGTCATACGTGCAAGCCTTTCCAGGTGGATGTTGTAGGACGTTTGTGTAGTGCATGCGCTGGTGTAAATATGCTAGTCGAAATGTAAGTTTTTTACAGGAGCAAAGGAAGCAAAGTTTCCTTACTTTAGCAAAAGAAAACCAGTCTGCTCTTGGTTTATATTGAAATCCTCCGACATTCTTCTTTATGGATCTTTGTTTTGTACTTCTAATTCGTTACTGGTGTTTCATTTCGCTCTGTCCTGTGCTTCCATGTTTGTCACTAATCACCGGCGCATACGCACACGTACATCCTACATCAGCTGCCCGGGATGGCTTTTGCCTATGACAGTTAGCGGAAGTGAGAAAAAAGTGTATAGTTTTAAATATGGACATTTTTCGTACAAAATCATATATTCGCTACAGAAGGCCTGTATTCACCTCTCGGAGCTGTGTGAGGCATGTTTTATTATGGATGGACGCATTTTACTGCACTTCATTAAACTGTTGAACAGAAACAGCCACCCACTGACATTATAAAGCTTGGAAGAGCCAGGATATTTTTTAATATAACTCTGATTGTATTGGTCTGAAAGAAGAAAGTCATATACAATAGGGCTGTATGATAAATTGCATGCGATTGTCATGCGCATCTTGTCAGTAAAGACGGTTCTGTGATTAGTAGTAAATCTCCATCACGTGCATTCAGATGGAGCGAAATTTAATACACAGAGCCTTAGCTCGCTGACAAGCTACGCAATATCGCGTTCATACTCGCAGATGAATCGCATTCGATTATGAACGCGATATTGCGTAGCTTGTCAGTGAACTAAGGCTCTGTGTATTAAATTTCGCTCTATCTGAATGCATGTGATGGAGATTTACTTCTAATCACAGAACCATCTTTACTGTCGAGATGCGCATGACAATCACATGTGATTTATCGTGCAGCCCTAATATACACCTAGGATGCCTTGAGAGTGAGTAAATCATGGGCTAATTTCCATTTTTGTGTGAACTAGGCTCTTTATTTCAAGAAGTTTATTTCAAAGTGTGTAAAGTCTGTAATGATGTTTGTGATCACTCAACACAATTTCGCGAAGTTAAAGCATTTACACCAATTTTAGTAATAAACTGTTTCACAAAAGACAAATATAGCATCTACTGCAAAACAAAACAAAAAAAATAATACACAGAACCTTTGGCAATTTTTCATAACCTGAACTATATTCATATTGAATAAAACAAAATGATGAGAGCAGAAAATCCAGTAATACTTACGAAACACATCCTGTAAAATTCCTCTGGGTCATTCTCCAGGATGACTGAAAGGCCCTTAAGTACTGCAGTGGAAACATCAGATGACTATGAAAAAATAGAGACAGGCTGAGGATAACAATCATAAGCAAATCATGATTTAAAGATGACAACTACAGCCAACATGATAAAGAGATACCTTTTAATTAACTTGATGTGAAATTTAAAATCCTTTTTTCTAGAAAATGTCAAAAGTGCAGAGTCTGTGTCCAGTGCTGCGCAGAACTCAGATCCGAGATATGCGACACTTTTTGAAAAGGAATAGGGTTTTGAAAATTTTGGAAAAGGAAAAAAAACAGGTTTTGATGAGGAAAATAAATCTTTCAGTGAAAAGTCATCAAGGGTATTAAATACACATTTGTATTAAATTTACAGTCTTTGAAAGGACACTGACATTTATTGTTACTTGTCAAACGAGTATGCAAATGGAATAAAATCTGACACATCATCTGGCTCAGTTAAAGAAAAAGTTCACTCAAAAATAAAAATTAGCTATTAATTTACTCACCCTTACGCCACCCAAGATGTTCATGAGTATTTTTCTTCAGCAGAACAGCAAAGAAGATTTTTAGCTGAAAATGTGGCCTTTGGTGATTGATACAATTTAAGTCAGAGACTGTCCATTTTTGGAGGGAAAAAACATATCAAGGAGCACAAAATTAATACCGGTTGCTCCTGATGATATATTGAGGTTTTATCAAGCAAGATGATCGATCTGTGGAAGAAAATGAAATAAATGCTTTTAAGTCTCATTTACTGCATTCATCTTACATTTATCTAAGTAGATCCTCTCTGCAAAGTAAACACAAATGTAAAGAATGTCTGTTATGTCACAAACATAGCACTTGTAACAAACATAAACTAAAGCATCTGAACTTACATTTCCACTGGACAGCAGTCATCAACTGGTATTCTAAAATAATAAAAAAGTGTTATCCATTAATCAAAAATCAGTGAACACTGAAAAAACAAAACCAAATGTATAGAGTGTTTTTTTTCTTATGTGATGTAAATGGAAACATCTGGTATTTTAAAACTAAGATCGTTAACTTACATTTAAATAAGTTTCAATGTTATATATACTCTGCTTGAGGAGGTAGGGGTGATGGGTCTGCTAAAGACTCGTTGACAATCTCAGAATGCGTGTTGTTTGTTACTGCCTGCACATTACCGTGATTATCATACTAAGCACGCATACTATTTTCGTCGCAACCAGGTATTTCTAACAAATAATGCTACGGCTTGACTACAGTTTAGCACTCATAGTTGCTTTCAAAATCGCCGTGTCAAGTTAAAAAGAGTTATTTTAAAAGAACCCGTCTGAAGATGTTGCGTTCTTTTCCATCCGTTTGTACACTGACCGGATTGCGTGCTCTCTAGCTCTCTCATGGTTTGAAGTGTTTTGTTTACTTCTCACTGAATTTTGAATTCTGCAAAACGTCACATGAAACAACCGTCGTTCAAATTACTCCTATTCTCGTAACTTATCACTAGCACGAATGGATAACATAGTAATTAATAGACAACCAGCAGCTAATTTTACAGATATGAAGCTTAATGATATGAAGCAGATATGAAGTTAACTGGTTTGAACAGAAATCGCTTCAAATAATGTGCAGGGTCAACCGTGTTTGAGTTCTTTGAATGGGCTAAGATGTTCCACAAAACAGCATGCAACAAAGTGCATAAAATCTAACCATCATAAGGACTAACAAGCAAAAAAACAGAAAATGAGACTTAAATTAAAAGCTTTTACCTTGATTTTACCGAAATAGATCCTCTGCAAACACGTTGAATCCTCAGCCGTTGTGCTTCTGCGACGTGGGGGAGGGGCAATTGTCGCCCAGTGCGCATGCGTAACAGCATGTCTTGGACATTTTGAGTAATTTTACTTCAATTTCATTAGTTATGGGAAATATCTGTTCTAATATTTCAGCAACAATGAAAAAAATTTAGTAAACTCAACATTTTGGTTAAAATAGAGTAAACTTACTAGTGTTTTTACAGCAAGGAATACTATTTGTTTTTTTTTCTTGTGTTCGTATGGTGTGCTGTTGGTATAAAATTATAAATGCATTGATGTACATGGACCTCTCTGTGACATTGTATAAATTTATTAAAATACTTAAATCACAATTACAAGAGTAGCCTTTTGTATGCATACACTTCATTTAATAATGTTTTAAATGGGCTTGCATTTATGCATGTATCATATGTTTTATTACTTTCTGTTGCAAGCATGAAGTACACTTAAAAATTACTCCAAAATTTAACTTAAAGCATACTAACAAGTTATTTAATAATGTACTTTAAAAGTATACTTTCAATGCATTGTTACATTTCAGCACACAGTTAAAAATAATACTAAAATATATTTAAATAAAGCGCAAATAAATACACTTTTAAAAACAAACAAAACTACATTTCAAGTATATTTTTAGAAAATATATTTTTTAGAAAATATACTAAATTACAATTATTTTAAAGTGTGTTAAAAGTTGTATTGTGAAAATAGGTAAAAGCATGGTGGTAATACACTTTTTATATATTTAAAGTTAGTACAATTTTTGGTTAGTATATTTGCAATGTACTATTGAAACAGGAAATATATTACAAATACAATAAAGTATACTTTTTTTCACTAGGGATATTTCAACAAAATGTTTAAAAGTCATGGTTGTAAAAATAATGTTGATTTGACCTACAACTAAAACATTTATTTTTATTTCTATGTTGAATCCGTAGTGAGTTAACAACACCATTTCAACCATTTGGTATTCAACGTTGTTTTGACGTTGAATGAATGTTTTTTCATAAACTGACATTATTTCAACCACATTTAAACGTTTAAGGTCGGTCGAATGTGACAGAAAAGTGCAATCACAGCCGCAGTCCTCTCTGGCGGAATACAGTAGGTTTGTTTGAGGTGCAGAGCAAAATTTAAATAGTTAATCGGTGAAAATATCATCCAAATTATTATCCTGATCCACTTCGTGAAGAAGGCGCAGGCGCATCTTTCAAACACTTCCCACCAGAAACACTGCATGTCGTAATCTGTGACGAATGCAGGCGAGAGCCAATGAGCGTTCGATGTTTCTTGACGCCGCAGTATTTGAATTTGTAAAACTGGACTCACTGCTCGGATGGAGATGAGGGTCGCCGGATAAAGTCTTGATTTTGGGTCTGTTCCTCGCAATCGTATGGATTCTGAAGATCTGGATTGTAGCGCACAAATAAAATTGTTTCATTTTGTAATTGTGATGCGTGTTCGGTGTATTTTATAGTTCTGTTTTTAGTCACAGCATGTCGGAAAAAATGTCTTTTGTGTCCCACCACAGCAAACTAAGTAAATATTACATGGATGGTAAACGATTGCAGAAATGTTATTTATTTTAAAGGTTTAAAGTGTAGTCTATATGTATACCTGAAACGAACTGGCAGCAGAAACCACACATATTAAATAAATTATTAAACTATTTAAAAGTGCAACTGAAAACATAAGGCCATTGGTATGACAACTAAAAACAATGCAGTGATATCAATATTCATATAGATTCGTTTTTTAGGTGTCCTCAATACGTAAGTATTTGTACGTTTAGATGCTGAAAATACGTCAGTATTGTACGTTTTACTGCCTGTAAAACGTAAGTAAATGTACGTTTTGTGGAACCATATTTTACATAAAATACATACGAATTATCATGAGATCACGTTGCATCAGACTGTTGGCTTGAAGTTTCCTAAACAGTTCTCTGCTATGACCAACTCTATAAAATACCTGTCAGATGTTTTCATGTTTATTTAGACACATACAGTCGTATAAGTTGTCATTTTTGTTCATCTTTATAATCATCAGCTCAGTGTTTACATTGTAATGAGTTTTATTTCTCTTTGTGTTTTTAGTGCTGACTTCAAACATCTACTCTGGACATACTAAAGGTGAGTCAATATAATTCATATATTTTAATCACATATAAGTGATTCTACAGTAACTGTTACAAACAAACAGAGTTAAGAGAATGCATACATTTTATTACGATTAAAAATGCACCCTTTTAACAAGTTGAATTATTTGTCAAGAAACACAAAAAACATTCTCTGTAAAGTCAAAACAGTGAGAGAGAAGATCTTCTGTTGGATCCTTGTTGAAAAACGTTCACAACTCGTGTCTCCTGTTTCCCAATGATTGTATAGACCAATTATCTGTTTGTAAACATTCGGGATGCACGTGCAGCATGGTTGCAGAAAACCCGGAGAGATCGCCTTTACAGCTAATGAATTTCTAGGATACGGCACAAAATACTTACATTTAAAAAGAGTATAGATTATATTGATTAGATGTCATTTTTAAAATGTTATTCGGATATTACAACAGCTTGTCAGCCAGCCATAAGCAATGTTATTCAACGAAATTGGCGTTAGATAGTGGGATAGTCTTACAGACCCGAAACAGGGATGACGTTTTTTATGGGCGGTTCAAGTGGCAGTGTATGGAATAAAAGAATAAAAAAGGTAAATTTGATTTTATATTTCAAAATTCTGAATTTATTTTCGCAATTGAGATTATATCCCACAAGTCTAGACGAAAAACAACTCATCCCACACTACTGCTTTTTTCTCTCAGAATTAAGAAAAACTCACTAGTTTTGTTAAATCGAGTTATAAAGTCCGAAATAGGAGATAGAAACTTGCATTTGTGAGAAACAAAAATCTGAATTGTGAGATGAAATAAAAAAAATGTTATGTAAAATTTTAATAGTAATAGGTTGAAATCAAATTTCATGCTGTAACTGTAGGGCTAATACAGTACATCCCCTATGAACAGCATATGTGAATATTATGTAGATCTATTGTTTAAATCAAATGTATGCTTTAAAAGTAGAGTAATCATAGTAGTTTTTATCCACAGTATGTCCGTTTAAATGTCTGCGTTTAGCTTCAAATGGCGTCTTTGACTACAGTATTGTATAAAAATTATTTGCATTCCGATTTTGACATCAAAAGGCACAAAAATATTTTTGTATCTCTTATTTCATGGAGTTTACCCGTTTACCTCCACTTATTACCAGTTTTTCTGCAACCACTATGCGCGCAGCTGCAAATGACGTCACTGTGACGTCTACTCGAAATTGGTCTATATTGACAGATCTTTTGACTATAACAGCTATAGAGAACAACACTTCACTCTTATCTGATTTAGCATGTGTGTTTTATAGTAAAGTAACTGTGTTCATACAGTAAAATCAGCACATTTATTTTGATTGTGAATTGTTGTCATTGTACAGAAAAACCAAAAGCCAAAGTGACCATCAAACCTGCTCAACATGTATTCAGAGGAGACACAGTCACTCTCAGATGTGACATATATGCTGAAGGACTTTAACATGTTATTAATGAATTATTTCTCAACTTCAGATGTCAGAGCAGTTTTAAGTGTTTCTCCACAGACGTGGTTGACTGAAGGAGATTCAGTGACTCTGATCTGTGAGGTTAACGGCTCCTCTACAGGCTGGACATTCAGCTGGTTCACTGTAACTGTCTCATCAGGTAAGATATAATGTGCTTCATATAGTAAAATCTGAAGAAACTGGGTTCATAAAAAAAATATTGTACAGATGAAAAATATTTAATCAGTCTGAGTACATTAATTATACCAACAAACGTAACTTATAAGACTCGTAAAAATGACTGCTCATTTTCACTTTATACAGACAAGAGCAATCATTATAATCTGCTCTCAGACAGCAGCAGAGGAGCTGGAGGAAACTACACTGTCAGTTCTGCTGCTCTGAATCACACAGGAGTTTATGTGTGCACAGCAGAGAGAGGAAAACCAGCCTATAACTCAACCATCAGCAACACACAGTTAATATGGGTCACTGGTGAGTTCAAACTGAACCACAGAATGAGTGAAACACTCTGGAAATTTTCCTTGATCTTTCTAGAGCTTGAAGTGTCTTGAAATTTTATCCTCTCATAATATGCTGCTACTTTTTAATGGTGTCAATGGAGAAAGACGATTTAGCTGTCAGGTGTAGTTACTGCATCTACTAGCAGGGCCTAAATAGACCAAACTAACCAGCAAAAACTTGATTCCTGTGTTAGCTGCAAAAATGTAAAATGTTGCTTGCTGATGACAAAATGACAAATATTTAAGGTGTGATGTTTGTTTGTGTTTTAAATAGAAATACTCAGTGATGACTTATGGGTTTTCAGATGTTAGAGCTGTAATATTTTTTTTAAAAAGCTTAAGTTGTGTAAAGTGTTATATCAATAAAACTGTCTTGACTTGACTTTCAAATTGTATCTGTAATTGTCTTCTCAGGTGTTTCTCCTCCAGTGTCTCTGATCATCAGTCCCAACAGAACTCAACACTTCACATCTGTCTCTGTCTCTCTGAGCTGTGAGGACCAGAGTGACTCTACTGGATGGAGAGTGAGAAGAAACACAGACAAATGGGGGCTGGAAGATTGTTCATCATCAGTGTGGGGATCACAAACAGGATCTACATGTAAAATCAACTCCACCTCCACATCAGACACTGGAGTGTACTGGTGTGAGTCTGAATCTGGAGAGAAATATCATCCTGTTAATATCACTGTACACTGTGAGTTATTGTTCATTTGCCCACATCATGTAAACAGATAAATGTTTATTTATTAATAGTGTATTATTATTATTATTATTACTAATGTAACACTGTCTGTGCATAATCACTAGAGCATCTTCCACTGAACACTTCTCGTTCAGTTGCGCTGCTGTTGTTGTCTCCACATTGTTGATCCATTCTTACTATAATCTTACCATTTGTCAGTTGATGTTTGCTCTGTTTCTGTAGTTGGTGTGATTCTGGAGAGTCCTGTTCATCCTGTGACTGAAGGAGATACTCTGACTCTACACTGTTTATATCAACACACAACACCACCAAACCTCAGAGCTGATTTCTATAAAGATGAATCACTCATCCAGAGTCAAACTACAGAGATGATCATCTCTAATGTCTCAAAGTCACATGAGGGTTTCTACTACTGCAAACACCCAGAGAGAGGAGAGTCACCCAAGAGCTGGATCTCAGTCACAGGTGAGACTAGGAACTATAAACACTATTGAATTGTTTCTGTATAATATACAGCACTAATATGACTGTAAAATGTATTAATCTCAGCTTCCTCAAGAAGATCAGGATCTGATGGTCTCAATCCTGTGATAGTTGGAGTGTCTTCTGGACTGACTGTCACATTTTTGATCGTTGTCTTCTTGGTCCTGTTGTGGCGCTACAGAAACAACAAAGGTTCATCTTCTGCCATATTAAAATTCAATGATGCAGACTATTTTCCTAAACCTGTGATGTGTCGTCCTAAAACAGCCTAAGCTGGTTATCTGACTTTAGCCGGTCTTAAACTTGTATGTGGACTGATTTTGGGTAGTTTTCTGCTGAACTAGACTACTACAAATTAGCCATGTATTTACTGTATGCATAAAGGAGATTAAAGTCTTTTTTGACCCCCTTATTTCCTCAAAATATGTTCATAAACATTTTATGTTTGACTAGGTGGAAGATCTCAGTCTCCCTCTAGTGTCAGTCAACAGCAGAACAGCAGTCAGACATCAGAGCAGAACCAGAGTGAAACAGGAAATAAAACACTCATGTCTGGTCAGTCTTTACCCATTAACCATTAATAATTAACAGTGAATCTTTACAAGCTGAGATTGAAGATACTTAGAAATAACAGTCAACTAAAATAATTTTCTTCTAAAGGGTAATATGATATTTGTGTACCTGACATTTACATTTCAATTTGGCGTAATTCAGTTTTATTTCATTAACAATAATGCATAACAAATATTTCATATGTATTTTAAATATATAAGATGCATTAATTTATTAAAGGAACTGCTCATATTTATGACTCTGTTGATGCAACAATTAATAAAGACATAAGCACAGGTAACTAATGATGTTACAGAATGTTATTATGATCATTTACAAAGGCAGTGGTTATTTTCTAAGTAATCAAATTCATCTTTGTTTTCCATTTCACATTTTAAACAAATGTCTTATTCTTTTTTCTGTTATTCATTGTAGAGATTGTAAGTGGAGAACTCACTGAACTCACTTATGCTGATATTGAACTCAAATCTACAGAGAAACAGAAGAAAAAGAAAGAAAACAAAGGTAAACTGAAACAAAAGTTGATGCTCTTATGGTTTTATGATTATAGCAATAGTGTACAGCAGAGCTAAAGACCTGTGGGGTAAAAAGCCCCTTTGATTTTAATTTCTCCCACAACGCTGAATAGCAACAAAAAACGGTCAGTATTTTCCTAAACACCCATTTGTGAAATCAGCCTGATCCATAACATGTAATTGTTTTAAAATAAATTATTTTGTTCTCTTTATAGAAGCTATAGAGATTTTATGAAAATTGGACACACAGTAAGCACTAGTGATATTAACTGTTGGCATCTTTTAGGAAAAACCAGTGAAAGTTCAGACACTGTTTACTCTAAACTGAACCTGGTGACCCATCAAGGTGAGTGTCAAAATAAAAACATCAATCACAATTCACAAGAAGCTGATGAAAACTGCATTTACAAGCATACACTGTTAGACATTTCAAAGGGTTTTTACAGTTAACACTGTTGCCAGTAAATTACTGTAATTAGAATTTACAGTAGCAAACCGTATTTAATTTACAGTTGCAAACTGTAGCTGTTTAACAGCCAAATACTATTTAAAAAGGTCAAATTCATCAGTATACTACTGTAATTCATTCATTTTAATATAGATTTAATATAGATTTACAGTAGTTTTTATAATTTTATATTGAATTCATTTAAATTTATTTTATTTTTGCTCTACATAGGTACTACTGACATTCAATTAAAATGGACACAATAATCACAAAATATTAAATAGTTTATTTAAAACAATGCATGTATAACACTTAAAAATACAGTCTTAAACTGCTGGAACAGTGCATCTTCACCATTTCCCCTAGGACGTTTTGCAGTGCATTATGTTGTATCCTCTGGATTTATCCTCACAAAGAATCTATAGGCAACAGAAACAGTGGAGAAAAAGACATGCAGCCAAAGAATACACAATCATCTGCAAAACCCAGGTGCTGCTCCAAAACATGGCCACCACCTTTGCTCACCATCCACTTTGTTAGTGACAGAAACGTCTTCTCTGAAAAACAAGTAGAAGAAATGGCACACTTTTAAAAGGCAAACCCCACAAAAAAAAAATACACAAACATCTCAAAACCATAGTTGTTCTCTTACCATGAACTATCAGTCTCAGTGTGATCATGTCATGATCATGTCTTTTTTTGTGATGCTTCATTGCAGTTGCCTTTAAAACACAAACAACAAAATGCAGTAAATCTTAAATTCCATTACTAATTATAACAAACTAATTCTAAAAATAGAAAGGCAGATAACAGTTACCTATTTAACTTGTCTAACCTAGCTTACATACGATTTTTTCCTCAATAGGTACTGGCCAACATTATACTAACACCTGAACAAAATTTCACATTAGTTAACCTAATGTTAATATAAGATAAGCGTTGCTCGTTGAAAATTATTTTAATTTAGTAACTTAATTTAATAAGCTGACAGCCATTTGAAACGACAGCGCAGTTTACTATAGTAAAGTTTGTAACCGCCATGTTGACGAGTAAATATTACTAGGTTAAACTGGTGTGCAAAAATCTGACAAACACTCAGACAAACGTATATATAGATTTACCTTACTTGCTGGTCTTAATCTCTCGCAAATTGTATCGACACACAGCGCAGATGTTCTCAGGAACTCTTCCGCTCTTGCGGGTTCATCCCCGGGCAAACGCTGTGACGCTGCCCGCTGATTCAGCGTCTTCCTCGGATATGAGTGGCGCGGCGCAGCACGACTCGACAAAAGAAGACAATATAGAACACATTAAATATACAATCTACAGTGGATGCTTACAGTACAGTAATGCCCCGGTATATTTCTGATTTACAGATGTAACAAGACAAACGGATTTTTCAGTCATTACAAGCGATGCAACACATCCAATGTAGTCCGTCCCAAACTGTTGCTGCGTTGTAGACACGGTGTAGGGCAAATCGTGTCAATGCAAATATAATAAATGAGGAAAATAAAACGACCTCAATCGGTCTTTGTCAGGTGACGTCACACTCACGAGAATCGAATTGCATTTTGGGTATCGCCGCCATTTGTAAGGTATCAAAGCCGAGGTGTTCTGTAGTTGCAGAATTGTTCTTTTGATTTGCTTCAAAATTGTATGTTTTTGTTCTGTTAAAGTCAGCAGTGGTAAATTACAAGATAGAAAAGGTTAAAAACTGTCCACAAGGAAAGATATTTTAGGTCTCCCACTTGAAAGACAACATACAGCGGAAATAACCAAGAAGCGTTGGATGGCCTGCATAGCAGCGGCAGTGTTGCCAACTTTTTTCAATGGAAAGTAGCTAAACCTCACTTGAAGAGTCGTCAAATGTCGCTAAATGACGTCATACGCTCATTAGCATATTAGCTCATTAGCGTAGGTCAGTACGTCGTATTGTCTTGCGTCTCTGTGCTCACATACTGCTATTTAATGCAGCCAAATTCAATAAAACTGTTTTCATTTATATATTTCATAGATATATTGATATATTTTACGGTTTCTTTTGTCAGACAACGGGGTAAATATGAAATAGTGACTGAAAGGCGGGCCATTAGGACTACATAACCAGCTCTCGAAGATATTTATCTACACTAAAATCCTGATTCATAATCACGACATTGTCTAATGAAATAAAATACACATACGATTAAGACAATGGCTGTGCTGTGATTTCGGCTATACTTGCATGTAAAATAGAGTTAGAAGCATCAGAATATCTTTTTTTTATCTGAAAGTGCTGCTTCTCTGCCGCTCACTGAACAGAGCAGACGCAGATAGAGAGAGAGGGAGAGCGCGCGCGCTGGGAAAGCACGACTTGGCGCTCGCGCGGCAGTACCAGAGAGTCTCATAAACTAAATAAGGTTTGTGCAAGAAGTCGCTAGATTTGTCGCTAGGCGCTTTTTCGAAAAAAAGTCGCCGGGGGGTCTGAAAAGTCGCTAAATCTAGCGACAAAGTCGCCAAGTTGGCAACACTGAGCAGCGGTGATACGCAAAATCACCATATTTGCCCTCGACATTTTCATAAAGGTAAGTAAGCGATTTTTTAGTATGTGCTTATTTTCTATTTTCTTTAGTACCTAACGTTATATCCACATGTTGTTTTGGGTTATCAATGCTATTCAGTGGTGTAGTGCAGGTATACGGCGTAATGACAAGTGTGGATAAATGCAAATATTCCCTAAAAGCACCCAGTAAAGACAGATGCGGTCAGGAACGTGGCGCCGGATTTCTTTTAAATATGTTTGATGGTTGCGCCGGCGCCGGTGTTACGGTTTAACTGGTGACCGTGTTATCTGGTGACCAACTTCCTGGTTCAGGTCCTCCGCACCAGATGTGATGGAACGACAGTGGCAGATTCGCCGATTCTGAAAGCACAAACTGACCTGATATTAAGCTGTCTAATAAACGCACACTTGCTCATTACATGATTTTGGTATTCTTGTAAAGATTACAAATTATTGGTATGATGGCCCGTAGCGGCGGAAATAAAAAAAAGAAGCTTGTTCGGCATGGGTTTCGAGCAAGCACAAAATGCAGCCGCACTATGAGACGACGGTAACGAACGCATTGAGCTATTGAACTGCGCTGATGTAGCTGCGGATTTCGAGATTCAAGTAGGATTTTACTCTCGGCGTGATTATGCAACTGGCTGAATCAAGAAAATATGCCCGTGTTAACTTGTGACCTGTGTTTACTTGTTATGGAAACTAATATTAAAGCAAAAGTATATTACATTTTATGGTTTATGATGTTAAAGTACCTTCAACGGAGTCTCAGACAACTGTAAATTTGTGGCTACTGTGGTTTAATTACAAACGCTATCGTTAAACTTGATTTACTATAGTAAAAACATGGTACATTTTCTTCAGAGACTATGTCTCCTTTGAATCAGTACATTAGAACGAAAACAATACCTTAAGAATGAAAAGCAGGTTTCCAGGGGTTGCCAGGGCACCACTGAACAGACAGCCAGGGAGCAGAAATGCGTCATGTACCATTCAATGTCACGCTATCCTTTTATGCATGGGTGTAGAGATTTATATTATTTCACTACTTAAATTCTTAACTAAATACTTAACTGAATACCAAACTAAAATACATTTTTAATATTTTTATTTTTTATGTATTTCTGTATTTCATATAGGTTGGTGTGACTAAACTGTAAGAAAAAAAATAAACACATTGCAGCCAGCTGAGATGATGACCCACCAGACTGGAGGAGATGTTCAGCTACACACTGAAGGCTGGAGGAGAAGGTCGACTTCACAAGACACCACTCGATGCCACAAACTGAATGTAACTTCTGTGTACACAGAAGAAAACTGACTGCTTTTCATGTCAGACATAAGGGAAATTCTCACTTCATTTTAAATACTTCTGTTAACTTCATGCACCTCACATTGAATCTGCCTGCACAAACACTGTTTTATACAACTGTTACAGGCACAAAATTATCCCTCTTTAGTTTGTGGTGTCCTTTGGACACAGTATAGCAATGATTGACTGCTTTCAGATTTTCACAGAGAAACCATTCAGTGTAAAAGTGTGTGCCAGAAAGTGTTCTACAAAATATTAATTATTTGACAGATCATCTAGCACTTATAACAATCCATGTAGAAATGGTCATCAGAAATGTTTGGCAGAAGCATTAAATCATCATCACATTATTATTAATGTTATTTTTATTATTTATTTTCATTTTATTATTATTATTCAACTTTTTTTGTAGTACTTGCACTGTGTCCAGTTAGCAGTATGTTGATGTTCATCATGCTTGTCACATCTTCTGTTATGTATTTTTAAGCTGATTTTATAACACAGTGTTGCATTTATAATAAAGTGTATATATAATAACATTTTCACAAATGTGTTTTTGATTGACTCCTTATCAGTACTTGTTCCCCTTCAGGAACTCGAGCCGCGTCACAACGCTTTGGGAACGCCTTCAGCTTGACCGCGCTCTGAATCACGTGTGCAATCAGACCAATGGAAGAACAAAACGTCATAGGCGGGTGACGTCACTGACCAGGAAGCATAAAAGCACGTGCGCCTGTCCTGTCTTCTGTCTTTCAGCAAGCGCTCTGTGTTTGTCTGTGCTGTCTCTTTTGGCTGCTAGTTTGCGCCACTTTTATTTTGAGGCAGATGTCTAAGTGTTCTCAAAAGACCAAGAACGTTGGCAAGCCAAGTTTTAGAGCGTGTGTTCCTCCCTGCTCTCGTTACATCTCGAGCGGGGATACACACGCTCTATGCGTGGCTTGCCTGGGAGCGGAGCATGCGGCATCGGCCCTCGAGGGGGGCGATTGCCCGCATTGTGACGTATTGCCCATGCGTCTGCTCCGCTCCCGGAAGGCTCTCTTCTCCGTGGAGGGAGCCTTCATCAGCGTTCCCCGCGGGTCCGGTCCCGCTTCCGCTGAGGCCTCCACGCTCCCCATATCTTCCTCTGAGGAGGTTGATGTGGTGAGTGTGGATGAGGCTGCAGCACCTCAGTTTCCCCAGTATGAGGAGCTGTTGGAGGTGGTGACTCGGGCGGTGGCCAAGCTAAGCATCGATTGGCCCGCCGAGCCATTAGTCGAGCCGCAGAAGAGTAAGTTGGACGAGAGATTTCTGCGGTCTCGACCACCTCCAGCACGCCGGAGCCTTCCATTCTTTCCTGATCTCCACACTGAGGTGTCGAGATCATGGAATGCACCCTTCTCGTCCCGCTTGTTCATCTCTGCCTCGTATAACTACGGGTATGTGGCGGGATTGGATGAGCGAGGGTACAGAGCGATGCCTCGGGTGGAACAGACGCTCGCGAGCTATCTGTCCCCCCGAGTCCGCATGGTCTCTGAAGGCTCCGGTCTTTCCCTCCAAGCCGCTGCGAGTCACCTCAGCGCTGGTGGGCAAGGGGTACACGGCTGCGGGTCAGGCTGGTGCGTGTCTGCACACCATGTCGGTGTTACAGGCGTACCAGGCTGACCTGCTGAAAGAGTTGGATGAGGGCGAGGAGATAAAGGATAGTGACATCTCCGAGCTCAGGAGGACCGCTGATTTGTCTCTCCGCGCCACGAAAGAGACCGCCCGTGCCATTGGGCGGTCTATGGCAGCCCTTGTGGCCGTGGAGAGACATCTCTGGTTGACCCTGTCCGACATGAAAGAGAAGGACAGGGTCTTCCTCTTAGACGCCCCGCTTTCGCCTGCTGGTCTGTTCGGCGACGCCGTCAATGCCGTCGTCGACAGATACCAGGGGGCGCGTAAGCAAGCGGCGGCGTTTCAGCCGTTCCTCCCTCGCCGCCATCCAGCTCACGGGGCTGCTGCGACGGAGCTGGTTCAGGTGCTTCCTGCCGGGCAACCGTTTCAGGACACCGTTCCAGCGGCCCACATAACACCAGAGGCCAGCCTCGAGAGGCTGGTTCCCTTAGTAGATCATTTGGCAGCGTGGAAACTACTGCCCAATGTGTCTGCTTGGGTCCTGCATACTGTAGAGCGAGGTTATCGCATTCAGTTCGGCGCACCACCTCCGCCGTTCAACGGGGTCTCTCCCACGCTGGTGGGCCCCGAGCAGGGTCTGGTAATGGAACAGGAAGTAGCTACTCTCCTGAGGAAGGAGGCCATCGAGGTGGTCCCTCCTCACGAAAGAGAGTCCGGGTTCTACAGCCGGTACTTCATTGTTCCGAAGAAGGATGGGGGCCTGCGTCCCATTTTAGATCTGCGTCTGCTGAACCGCTCAGTCAAGCGACTGAAGTTCAAGATGCTCACCATCAAGCAAGTCGTGTCTCAGATCAGGTCCGAGGACTGGTTTGTCACGATAGATCTAAAAGACGCATATTTTCACGTCTCCATCCTTCCTCATCACAGGAAGTTCCTGAGGTTTGCTTTCAGGGGCGAAGCTTACCAATATCGGGTTCTTCCGTTCGGCCTAGCACTCTCCCCCCGCACTTTTACGAAGTGTGTGGATGCAGCTCTGGCTCCTCTGCGACTCCAGGGCATCCGCATACTCAATTACATCGACGACTGGCTGATCCTGCCCAGTCGGAGATGGAGGCGGTTCGGCATCGAGATGTCGTTCTCGCTCACATGAAGGCGCTGGGGTTGAGACTGAACGCCAAGAAAAGTGTGCTTTCTCCATTACAGAGGACCACTTATCTGGGCGTGGTGTGGGATTCGACCACGATGCAGGCACGTCTGTCTCCTGCTCGGATCGAGTCGATCCTCACTGCAGTCAAGAGAGTGAAGGAAGGCCGGTCACTCACTGTGAAGCAGTTCCAGCAACTGCTGGGTCTGATGGCAGCAGCGTCCGCGTGATACCTTTCTCCCGGACCTAAGAGACCGCCATGTGTTGGTCCGCACCGACAACACCTCGGTGGTCTCTTACATCAATCACCAAGGAGGTCTGCGTTCGCGCCCCTTGTACAAGCTGGCGCACCAGATCCTTGTGTGGTCCCAGGACAAACTCCTCTCGCTGAGAGCAGTTTATGTTCCTGGGCATCTCAACTTGGGAGCAGACATCCTGTCGAGACAGGGGCCGAGGCCCGGGGAATGGATGCTTCACCCCGAGGTGGTGAAGCAGATCTGGAGAGTGTTTGGTCCAGCCCAGGTGGACCTTTTTGCCACGAGGGAGAACACGCAATGTTCCCTCTGGTACTCTCTAGTTCATCCAGCTCCCCTGGGGCTGGATGCCATGGTGCAGACGTGGCCGAGGCTACGTCTGTACGCCTTTCCCCCGATCGCTCTGCTCCCGGGAGTTCTAGAGAGAGTGCGCCGGGACGGGGTGTCCCTTCTTCTAGTAGCCCCGTACTGGCCGGGCCGAGTATGGTTCTCGGACCTGATTTCTCTCCTCGACGGCTCTCCCTGGGAGATTCCCGTCAGGGGAGATCTCCTCTCACAGGCAGGGGGCACCATTCTTCACCCCCGGCCGGAGCTGTGGAAGCTTTGGGTGTGGCCTCTGAGGGGGCACACCTCTTAGCTTCCGGTCTCTCAACTGAGGTTGTTGAGACCATCCTCCAGTCTAGAGCTCCCTCCACGAGGAAACTGTACGCCTTGAAGTGGAAACTTTTCACTTCTTGGTGCGGACACCGCCAGCAAGACCCAGTTAACTGCCCAGTTGGTTCAGTGCTGGAGTTCCTGCAGAGCCGGTTGTCTGCAGGGTTATCCCACTCCACCTTGAAGGTCTACGTGGCGGCCATTGCGGCCTACCACGCCCCTCTTGGTGGTCTTTCCGTGGGAAAGGACCCTCTTGTTACACGTTTCCTCCGCGGTGCTTTGAGGCTCAGGCCTCCGGTACGACCTCGTGTCCCTTCCTGGGACCTGTCGGTGGTGTTAGAGGCTCTCTGCAGGCCTCCCTTCGAGCCTGTCGAGGAAATTTCTGACAGATTCCTTACTTTAAAAACTGTCCTTCTTTTAGCACTTTCCTCCCTTAAGAGAGTTGGGGATCTTCAGGCCCTCTCTGTGGCCCCTTCCTTCCTGGACTTTGCTCCAGGTCTGTCTAAAGCTTTCCTTTATCCAAAACCGGGTTATGTCCCTAAGGTCCCCTCCTCGACACCACGGCCTGTCGTACTTCAGGCCTTTTGTCCTCCCCCCTTTCGGGACGCTGACCAGCAGAAGCTTAATTGTATGTGTCCGGTGCGAGCACTGGATGCATACGTCCACAGGGCTGCCAGGTGGAGAAAGTCAGACCAGTTGTTTGTCTGTTATGGCCCCCCTAAGAGGGGCCTCCCTGCTTCCAAGCAAACGTTAAGTCGCTGGGTAGTGGACGCTATCCTTTCCGCTTATGAGGCCTCTGACCTTCCTCCTCCTCTAGGGGTCAGGGCCCATTCGACCCGGAGCATGGCTGCCTCCAAAGCTTTTCTTGCTGGGGTTCCCATGCAAGATATTTGTAACGCTGCGGGATGGTCCTCACCTTTGACCTTTGTGAGGTTTTATGAACTTGACCTGCGGGTCTCGCCTGGTGCCTCTGTCCTTTGTCCTAGCACATTCTAGGCAGGGACTAGGGGTCTGGCGGCGTGGGCATCTCGTTCCCAAAGCGTTGTGACGCGGCTCGAGTTCCTAAAGGGGAACGTCTAAGGTTACGTATGTAACCCCGGTTCCCCGAAGGGAACGAGACGCCGCGTCTCGTAGCCATCCTCCTGCGTCCCTGCGAGCGCTGCTTCTCTCCTGGAAGCTGACGCTCGTTCTGGCGCACGTGCTTTTATGCTTCCTGGTC
The DNA here is from genome assembly GCA_012976165.1 of Labeo catla. Lineage (NCBI taxonomy): Eukaryota > Metazoa > Chordata > Actinopteri > Cypriniformes > Cyprinidae > Labeo > Labeo catla. Next base: position 85,109 of record VONZ01001688.1, read on the forward strand.
AGTGACGTCACCCGCCTATGACGTTTTGTTCTTCCATTGGTCTGATTGCACACGTGATTCAGAGCGCGGTCACGCTGAAGGCGTTCCCAAAGCGTTGTGACGCGGCGTCTCGTTCCCTTCGGGGAACCGGGGTTACATACGTAACCTTAGACGTTATCAACCAAATGAAGCAAGGAAAGTGTTGAACAAACAGGGTAAAGTTTAATGGTATAAGGGAATGTGCAAATCAATGGTAGACAAAAACGGAACATAAGTGTATTTGTAAGTAAATAATATACGTTTTTATATACGTTTGTAAACAAGAACACGTCATATTTCCAACGAGGTTGAACACCGGCAGCACTCAACTTTTTGCGGTCAGGTAACGTTAATATGGATCAGTGTTAATGACAAATTATATACGTTACGGTTCCTAAAACTTCTGCTGAGATTATCTCGGTCCCATATCTACTTGGTTTGCTTCTGTTTCTCCAGTATTATGATTTAAACGGTCTTTTCTCTACGGCTCTGTATATTTTCAGTTCACTGCTCAATGCGATGATACCTTCAAAATGGCGCCTCGGTGACGTCACACACAATAAACGCACGTGACTGACAAAGACCGATAGAACGCCGCCAATGAGAACGTTACAGCAAATACAGTAGTATACAGCAATTTTAAAAAATACAGTAAGTCTCTGTATTTGGGGTCTGACGTCACAGAAAATTCCCATAATGCAATGGTTATTACAGTTATTTACTGCAAAGGGAATTTGCAGTATTATACTGGGTGATATACAGTTAATAACTGTAGAAATTACAGAAATGTCTAACAGTGTAGTTGAGCATCTAAAAATAAAATGAATTGTGCACAAATTAAAATGTGCCATTTTTAATTCATTTACACATTTTCCAACCATTTTGTAGCTGCTGGATCTAGTGATGTGACATATGCTCAGACTGAATAAATGGCTCGAGGAGAAACTTTCAATCCCAGGACGCTGATGAGTTTAGGTTGAGAAGGGCTGGAGAATGACCGGGATCATCAATTCTGTATCATCTTTGTGATGCTGAACAACTGATGACAGTATATATATATCAGTATTTAATGTCAGTGATTATCTTTTTAACTGTATTCTGTATTCTTAAAGGTTACGTCATTACGTGGGAAAGAAAAATTGTTGACTTTTTTTTTTTAACTGTTGTGAAAGTTTCAGTTTCTCTTGTGTTCTTCTTGATTTTAAATGTATTTGTGGCGGGGTTTTCATGGTCATAAAAACATTGTGATTTTCAAGTCTGGAAAAATCATGTAAATGTTCTAGGTTATAAACGTGTGTAGTGGAAGTTCAATTTTTTAGCTATTTTTAGCTCTAAACTATTTCATTGCTATATACAGTACCTCTATGTGTGTTTAATCTTTAGATATGAAAACTGCTAAAACTGGTCAAATGATTTTGACTTATGTTGCAGCTTGCTTGTTTTTCTTAGTTTTAAATTAGAATAATTGTTCACAATTAAAATGATATACTGTAGTTTTGCTATAATATTTATACTTTCAGTTTATATCATTACAATAAAATAAGATTTAATTGCTACAGTGCCACTTTGTAACATGAGTGTGAGCAACCTGGTCATTATAAATGTGACTCTACATGACATGTTTATGTTTGAGCAAAAATGTATAAAAATATCTGAACAGATTGAACAGAACTAATTTTACATGAATGTCTTCAATCACTCCAATACATTTTAATTGCTTCTAAAAGTAATAACTTGTCAATATCCTTATGTATTTTTTTATTTTTTTATTTTATTTTGAAAACTAGGAGTAGGTCTAGGTTCAAATTGGCGATGAAGGGACTAGTTAGCTTGAAAAGTTTAACTTCAGTCCATTCCTACGAGCAGCTCTTCTATTTAATGAAGAAAAAAAGATGACCAAGTTTGAATTGGTGACGACTTTATGGAGGGAAGTTCAATTTATGACCTTCCTGTGAGGCTTTCATCACTAACATCCCTATCACAGACTCTGGCTTCAGAAAATCACTCAAATCCGATTCATTCTGGACAGCTGTATTTGGTGCCATTAATAAAATCATTCAAGCTGATTTGAACAGAGATTGTTTAATATCAGGGAACTCTAATCCCTTTAGAGCAGTGGTTCTCAATCCTGGACCCGGGGCACCCTTGCTCTGCCCATTTTGCATGTCTACCTTATTTAACACACCTGATTGAGATGATCATCAGCTCGTTAGTTCAGTTCATGGATCTCTCTCCTAATGAACTGATGATCTCAATCAGGTGTGTTAAATAAGGGACCAGGATTGAGAACCACTGCTTTAGAGTTTCAAACTGTCTAAAAGTTATTTACCCTTACAAATATCTACATTACATGATCTCAAAAGGACTTATAAACAAACATCAGTCTATTGCATAACTCCATTATCATGTAAGTAACTCACATTTGACTGTTATGTTCTAGTAATCACTCATTGTGTATGTCATTTTAATAACTATTGAGTAGCTTAAGAGTTTATGTTCATGTTTGGTATATATGATATTGCTTAACCCTTTGAGCGGTGCGGTCCCACATATGGGATTTAGAATTTTCAAACTGAGTTTTTGTGCGTTGGCTGGCGCTGATCTAGAGAGAGACGCGTGGTGCGCTTGTCATATAATCACAATTATGCAGTGTTTTCAACCACATAACGTTTATTTTAGGTTTCAGACGTTTAAATACACATAAGTAGTAGTAAAACAATACATTTAGAGTTTGTAAAATACACACATATGTCTATGGAAGCAGCAATAATAACCCAGCCGACATTTCAACTTGATTCACCGTTGAAACAACATCCGGTACCATGGTTGAATCAACGTTGGATTATGTTTCGATTTTGCAAATTGGATCAACGTTGATATTGTGACGTCATTGCACCTTGAAATTACAACGTTGTTTCACCCTTGAAATCGTGACGTTGTTTCACCATTTCACCTTCAGTGTGGGTGAATTAAGGTCATTCTGTAAACATTGGATTAACGTTGAATTAGGTGTTGATTTTGCAAATTGAATCAACGTTGAAAACGCGATGTTGTTTCATCCTCTTACCTTTCAACAATGGTGAATACACAACTGTGAGTTCAATTAGAACCAGTTTGCATTTAGATAAACACCGGACACACATAAAAGTTAAAAATCAAATGATTAGCAGCAATGGATTTACTATAATATACTAAACTAACACATGAAACATACTGTATAAAACAGACGAAAATAATCTCAAACTTCAGCTTGCAGTGTTTGCACTCAGATGTATTTTTAAAACTCTGTAGAAGAAGAACCCAAATATAATACAAATACATTAATGCTGCTCACATATTATTGTAGCTCATTTGTAATGAATACAGAGTAATCAGACTATAGACATTAATACACTACCAGTCAAAAGTTTTCTAACAGAAAAATTTTAATTGTTTTTTTCCCTTCTGCTCACCAATCCTGCATTTATACAATCCAAAGTACAGCAAAAAACAAAATGTTTAAAAAACATTTTTACTATTTAAAATGTTTTCTATTTAAATATATTTTAAAAATCATTTAGAAATCATTCTAATATTCTGATTTGCTGCTCAAAAACATTTGTTGAAAACAGCTCAGTAGAATTCTTTGTTTTCTTTGATGAATTAAAAGCAGAACAGCATTTATCTGATATAGAAATCTTTTGTAACATTATAAATGTCTTTATCATGACATCTCATCTTTTGATCAATTTAAAGCATCCTTTATTATTTATTTTTATCATTAATTTCTCAAAATAGACTCCAAGCTTTTGAATAGTATGATGTATAATGTTACAAAAGCTTTTATTTTGTGAAAGAAAAAAATCATTTTACTCATCTATGTGCTTATGGAATATTGTGTAAGGGTCTGCTTTATTTAAACCTGCTATAAGAATGACATAAGAGAAGGGTGGTAGGGCCCTAAATATAAAGATTTGAATCTTGGGAATATGACGTAGCAGAATGTATTTGTCTGATTCTTATTACGTGTGGAAAGTTACCAGTTAGGATATGTAACCTTGAAGGCTAGGGAAGAGATATAAATTGGAGTGAGCCCTCCCTTCTGGGTCGCACTCTGCAGTAACCTGTGTTTCTGTATGACTGTCTGACCTTCTTTGCAAAGAATAAATTTATAAAGACATTACTGAATTTGTCTCTTACTTTGGTGAGAGTCGGTTTTATTTTGCCACAACAATTTGGTGTCAGAAGTGGGATTCCTTGGATGTACCTATTGGACCCGAGAGCGGACGGTGATTGATCATCCTGGACTTAGAAGTCGCAGCCCTACCCCGACTAGATTAAGGGATGAGGGACCGACCGCCTGGGCCCAGGAGGGACACCACTGGAATCAGCAAACAAAAACCCAGGTGGCATCAGAACTCTCCGGTAAGAGACAGATCAATTCAATTCAATTCAAATTTATTTGTATAGCGCTTTTCACGATACATATCGTTGCAAAGCAGCTTTACACCAAATTGACATTTTTACAATATATGCAGTAGTAGCTTGATGTACATATGGCAGAGATGTGTGGTAAAGATCAATTAATGATGTAATCAAATAGACAAAGAACACTATAAATTAGTAGCAGAATTTGGTAGTGCTGTATGTTTTCAGGGTTGGCATCATCTGAAGTCCTCTGTGGGGTTGGCATCATCTCTTCTTAAGTGTTCTGGATCCACACTGGAGCTTGTGAATTCCTAGTTACCATGGGATGTCAATCCCATGGCAAAAACAGAGAACAAATAGGAACATAATTAGCGTAGCTGCTGTTCAAACTAAGAAAAGGAAGGTTTGTTAAACCAGAGCTAAAAGATTAATAATGAACATTTGATCAGATATAGCTGCAGGAAAAGTTTATGAGATGCATTATTTGAATGCTTGGCTAAAAAGATGTGTCTTTAATCTAGATTTAAACAGAGAGAGCGTGTCTGAACCCCGAACGTTATCAGGAAGGCTGTTCCAGAGTTTGGGTGCCAAATGTGAAAAAGCTCTACCTCCTTTAGTGGACTTTGCTATCCTAGGTACTACCAACAGTCCAGAGTTTTGTGACCTTAGGGAGAGTGATGGATTGTAGCGTAGTAGAAGACTAGTTAGGTACGCAGGAGCTAAACCGTTAAGTGCCTTATAGGTAAGAAGTGCTATTTTGTAGCTGATGCGGAACCTAATAGGTAGCCAGTGCAGAGACTTTAAAATTGGGGTAATATGATCATATTTTCTTGACCTGGTAAGGACTCTAGCAGCTGCATTTTGGACTATCTGTAGCTTGTTTATTGAAGATGCAGGACAACCACCTAGTAGTGCATTACAATAGTCCAGTCTAGAGCTCATGAATGCGTGAACTAGCTTTTCTGCATCAGAAACAGGTAACATGTTTCGCAGCTTGGCAATGTTTCTAAGATGGAAGAATGCTGTTTTTGTAACATGAGAAATATGATTTTCAAAAGACAAGTTGCTGTCTAATATAACACCCAGGCTTTTGACTGTAGTGGAAGTAACAGTACATCCGTCTAGTTGTAAATTGTAAGTCAAAAGATTCTGTGTATTGTTTTTAGGTCCAATAAGTAATATCTCGGTCTTATCTGAATTTAATAGCAGAAAATTGTTGGTCATCCAATCTTTTACATTTTTAACACACTCTGTTAACTTCGATAATTCAGAAGTTTCATCTGGTCTTGTTGAGATATATAGTTGAGTATCATCAGCATAACAATGGAAACTAATCCCGTGTTTTCTAATAATATTACCAAGGGGCAGCATGTGTATTGAAAATAGTAGAGGACCTAGTACAGATCCTTGTGGCACTCCATACTTTACTGGTGATAACTGAGATGACTCCCCATTTAAATAAACAAAGTAGTAGCGATCAGACAGGTAGAATCTAAACCATCTTAAAGCCTGCCCTTGGATACCTGCATAATTTTGTAGTCGATCTATTAGTATGTCATGATCTATAGTGTCGAACGCAGCACTAAGATCAAGTAAAACTAGCAATGAGATGCAGCCTTGGGCTGACGCAAGAAGCAAGTCATTAGTGATTTTAACAAGTGCAGTTTCTGTGCTGTGATGGGGCCTGAAACCTGACTGAAATTCTTCATAGATATCATTTTTTTGCAAGAATGAGCACAGTTGAGCAGATACAACTTTCTCTAAAATTTTAGACATAAATGGAAGATTAGAAACGGGTCTATAATTTGCCAGTTCACTAGGGTCTAGTTGTGGTGTCTTAATAAGAGGCTTAATAACCGCCAGCTTGAATGGTTTAGGGACGTGACCTAAAGATAACGATGAGTTGATATTGAGAAGCGGTTCTTCTGCCACAGGTAACAATTCTTTTAGTAATTTAGTGGGTACGGGATCTAATAGGCATGTTGTTGGTGAAGGGTGGACGAACCATAGTGGCTGGTGGGCAACGTGATTAGAGATAATTTCAAGGGGAAATTAGAATCACGAATACAGCACAGTGGATTGATTCTGTAGAAAAGAAAATTGTGTGAGGAAAGCAAGCGTGGTCAAAACATTTTTAAAAAGAAATTGAAATCAGTAGATTGGGATATTTCGGGAAACTGAGATCACGTGAGCAAGTACGACACGAGAAGTACATTTTGAAGGAATTGAAAAGGTGTGCGTGTAATTAATCGGGGTGCAGGGTGCATTCTGCCTGGCCGACTTGAGGATATAGGTCAGATCTGTTGGAGACGTCCGACAGATAGAGTATAGGCGCCGACGGGAGCCCAAGGGTGAAAAGGAAGCCATTATGGGGAAATCCCAGAGTAAATTCGTTAAATATGATACACCGGTATTTCATCAAATGAGGAAATTATATGGCCAAAATGCATGCAAGATATGGATTAAATATCATGATTTTCTGAAAGAAGGTACCTTGAGTGCTAGAAGATTGAGGGTAGTAAAGGAGTCAACTGAGGAAGGGAGTGAGAAACAGAAAGGGTGCTGTGTGAACCGTGTGTGTGAGAAATGTGAGCAGGCAGTGGATTGTTGGATAAGAGAGGCTGATAAAAGGGAAAGAAAGGCAATGCAAAAAGAACTGGCATATAGGGATGAAAAAGGAACGGAAAAGGAAGAATGTGAAGAAAAAGTAACTGCAACACATAGATCCACTAACTCCTTTGATGTGTTTATTTTCCCACATGTACCACCACCGTATCATCACTATCCCGTGGTTGAGCTGTAAGCCCTAAAAGTGGACCCTGATCTCAACTGCTGTCCACCAAGAAGACAGACAGCACCACCAGCAAGACCATCAGCATTGCCAGCGAGACCGGCATTACCGTCAACAATACCGACAGCACTGCATCCACAGGCGGCAGCAGCTGGAGGGCAAGAGGAAGAAGAAAACCCCGAAATTGAAAATGTGAGCATAACAGCCCCGATGGTCGAAGTTTCACGGCCTGATGGGGAGATGGTCTTTAGACCTTGGACTGTGAGTGGGAAGCTGAGAGGGGAAGATTATCATAGAATGAGCAGCAACTGGACGATGATGAAGAAAGAAAGAGCGAGAGCAAAGACTGACAAAGAATTACAGCTAGCCTTAGGGCAGGCTGTGTCAAGACCGGGAGGCTATTCGGCTCCCCGAAACCAACAGATGAGGGGCGGGACAGGGAAAGGACGGGGAGGAAGACCCTCAAGCTGGACTGAAAGAACCCCAAAGCAACGGGGTTGTATGATCTGTGGGACTGATGATCATCTGACCAGAAAGTGCAGTAAATGCAAACTGCGTAAGAAGGATGGTCACTGGAGCCGAGAATGTCCAGAGAATCAGCAAAATCAAGCAGAAGACTGAAGCAAGAAAGACGGAGAGCAGAGAGGAGGGGTCCCGGGCGAGCAGCTGACAGCTACAGTGCAGGGAAGTGAACGTCTTTTAATATCACATACACACACACATACACTGATGTAAACACTGCTCTCTGCAACGATGAAAAAGCTTGCATTTCTTTGTGTCTCTAATTTGACATAATGCTCTCTGCAATGAAGAATAAGCTTGCATAGGTTTGAGTATTTCTGATTTGAATAATGAAATCTCAGATAAATGTAGAGTGATGTTTGAAAGTAGTATTAGTTGAATTTTTAGCAGATTCTGGGGCAACCAGATCTTGTTTACGACCATGTGACTTGCCATGTCAACCGGTACTGACTGATAACACAAATGAGTCCACTTTTGCATCAGTGGGCTTATGATTGGCGCATAAAATTGTTGAAAAATTCACAGTGCCTTTGAATTGTGAAACAGAGGGAGGCCGGGTGCTGAAACATGCATTAACATATTCACTGGCATGCCCTGTACCCATCATGGGTCGAGATTTATTATGTAAACTAAATTTAGTGCTTGTCGCAGACTCCTGGGGTGTCAGAGTGACAGAACAGGAGGACCAATTGTGCTGTCTGCGAGCTGAGCATCAGTGAGCTTATGATTGGCACATTAAAAACAATGATTGGGCTCAGATGATGTGTGAATTGGCTAAGAATCGAACAAAGCCATTCAACACAGAAATTATGATGCCTGACAATTTACATTGCACGTCACATGTCGTAAGGTGAAAGAAAAAAAAAGAAAAAAAAAGAGGTAAGAGTGAAACTTTGAGCTGTGATCAAATGTTTTGGACAGAAAGTGTGTGTGCAGTTTCAGTCAGCCTGACAGAAAAACAGCTTCCGTTTTGTCTAGTGGCAGGAGAGTCTGTGCCTCACTTATCTGTTTCCAAGGCCAGGGATCAGTCATGGGGTGAAGTAGGGAGATTTGTGAAGAAATCTGTTCATGCAACAGACTGGTGTGAGATAGGTGGGGGTATGAAACACCGTAAGAGTGTCAGACCACAAGTATGACATTAAAGTAGATAGAATTGTGATCCCTATTAATAAAAACACAAAAGAAAATCATTGCATGGCAAATATTTGCACCTCAGACATACACCCTGCTTTGGCAGAGGTGCCTCCTAAATTGTGGGCAAAACACAAATATGATGTGGGTTTGATCAAGGGATGTGAACCGGTTGTAATCACTCTAAAATCTGATTACAGGCCGTGTCAACAGCAGTATCCTCTGAAGCAGAGGCAATACTGGGTATAAAACCAGTGTTTGATTCACTTTTGAAAGAGGGTATAATAGTGCCATGTAATGATTCTCCAGTGCGCACTCCAATATTTAATGTGAAAATGATAAGAGACAACCTACAGAATGGCGTTTTGTCCAAGAATTATAAGCAGTGAATGCAGCTGTCAGACAAAGGGCCCCTCAGTGCCAAATCCATACACAATCTTGTCACAAATTCAGCAAGATGCAACATTCTTTTCAGTGGTAGACTTGGCTAATGCATTTTTTAGCATGCCACTGGACAAAAAAACAGTGGCTACTAGTTTGCATTTGAATTCAATGGCAAAAGGCTATAAATTTACGTGTTTGAGTCAGGGTTTTTCAAACAACCCCTATGATAGATAACAAAGTGCTTCAAAGAAGCCTAGAACCTTTGACTCTGACAGCTGAAACTGCTTTGCTATAATATGTTAAAGGTTTATTAGTTTCTTATTAGTAGAGATGAATACATGTGGCTGACACTCTCCTGAAGCATTTGGCTCAGGAAGGCTACAAGGTCAGCCTGCCAGAACTACAGTTTATAAAAACAACAAGTAACCATTTTTGTGTCATGTCATAACACCCAACAGTAAGTCCCTGTCTGACAAAAGAGTGCAGGCCATAAAAGATGTACTGAAGCCAATCACAAAGAAACAAATATTGTCATTTTTGGGAATGTGTTCATATTGTAGGACATTCATTACAAATTATGCGATTCTCAAGCAGCCTCTGAGAGCCCTAAGAATAGGGACGGGGTTGAAGTCATGCAACAAAATTGAGTGGACAGAGGAAGCGGCCGAGGCATTCGTGAACATTAAAGTTCAACTGTCTCCGGCGCCGACTTTGGGCCTACCGGTACCAACAATGCTTTTTGTTCAGATGGTGGATGAGAAAAATGGGTTTATGACTTCTGTTCTCTTGCAGCATCATGGGGACAGACTGCGACCTGTGGCCTATTTTTCAAGCAAGTTAGATCCAGTAGCAGCAGGTCTGCCATGGTGTCTGAGGGCGGTGGCGTCTGCTCGAAGGCCGTGATGGCGTCTAGAAAATTTGTAGGGTACTCTGACCTGACATTGATGGTGCCACACTGTCTTGTTCATCAACATTCTTTCTGACGCCATCTTGGTCTCCCTTTTCTTGCACAGAAATTCTGCATGTGTACTGTTTCTACAATGATTGCACCACACCCTTTTGAAATATCTTCTTGCTTTGTGTCCTTTTATTCCACGTTTGTAACATTATGATTATTATGACAGGACAGATCAGAGCTAACAGAAAGCAAAGTGAGAGAGAGATGCAGGGCGGAATCAGGAAAGGTCCTTGAGTCGGGATTCGAATTTGGGACGCTTTGGGATTGATTATGTCAGTGCGCTGCCCACAAGGCTATTGGCGCTGACTGGGAACGTTATTCTATGATTGCAAAATAATAACCCCAAAAATATCCATTAGGGAAATTTTTTACATTTTATTTTTAGGTTATTAAAAATAAACACCCTGAAACATTCCGGGAACGTTATTTTATGGTTGCAAAAAATTAAACCTAAAAAGAACGCTCCTAGAATGTTGGGTCCTTGGTGCTCAAAAAGAAAAAAAAAACAAAACAAAAAAAAAACCTAACGTTAGGGGACCCTTCTGTGTTTGCTGGGGTTTGCTTATAATGAATGAAGTTGTCTGCACTGTGAAATCAGCAATGACTAATCTGAACGATTCTGACTGAACAGTGCATTCATTAGCTCAAGAGAATCGTTTGTGATTCGTTGTGTGGTTTAATGCGTAAACACGTCAAATAAAATATGATGCAACATGAGCAGATATAAATTTAGTGCCGCAATTGACACTTTTCATTTCATTTTCACTTTATTCGTGACAGTGTGAGAAACATAAACATTATATGGTTGAACACACTGACAAGTTTTGATAGATAACAAGTGAGCATGTACAGGGTTTTTTGAGAGCGCTCACACTAGATTTAAGTCAATGAAAATGTTTTGATAATGTAAATATTTTTGCTTCCTTTCTGTACAATGAAAGTGTTATAATTAGTAACTCACAATGTTTTTATTAAAAAAAAAAGGAAAAATGGAATAAAACCAACAGGTCTACATCAGCTCTACAGAACTGTCACAGGTTTTTCTCTTTGTGTTTTTAGTGCTGATTTCAAACATCAACTCTGGACATACTGAGAGTGAGTCAATTTGATTCATATATTTTCAACACATATAAATGATTCTACAATAACTGTTACAAACCATCTGATTACTTACACTTTATTATGATTATAAATAAACCCTTTTAACAAGTTCAATTATTCATGTGACAGTTCTGATAATTCAGAATCAGAACACTGAGAGAACGTCTAGATGTTGTTTGAAAACTTGTTGAAAAACTTTCACAGTTTCATAATCCAACTGTCCAATGATTGTATACTGACAGATATTCTATAAATGACTATAATAGCTATAGAGAACAATATTTCAGTCTCATCTTGGCATGTGTGATTTAAAATCAAGTAACTGTTCATATAGTAAAAGCAGCACATTATTTTCATTGTGAATTGTTGTCATTGTACAGAAAGACCAAAAGCCAAAGTGACCATCAAACCTGCTCAACAGAGGAGAGGAGAGACAGTCACTCTCAGATGTGACATACAGGTGCTGGTCATATAATTAAAATATCTTTAAAAAGTTGATTTATTTCACTAATTCCATTCAAGAAGTGAAACCTGTATAATGTATACACTCATTCCACACAGACTGATATATTTCAAGTGTTTATTTCTTTTAATTTTGATGATTATAAATGACAGCTAATGAAAACCCCAAATTCAGTATCTCAGAAAATTAGAATATTGTGAAAAGGTTCAGTATTGAAGACACCTGGTGCCACACTCTAATCAGCTAATTAACTCAAAACACCTGCAAAGGCCTTTAAATGGTCTCTCAGTCGAGTTCTGTAGGCCACACAATCATGGGGAAGACTGCTGACTTGACAGTTGTCCAAAAGACGACCATTGACACCTTGCACAAGGAGGGCAAGACACAAAAGTTCATTGCAAAAGAGGCTGGCTGTTCACAGAGATCTGTGTCCAAGCACATTAATAGAGAGGCGAAGGGAAGGAAAATATGTGGTAGAAAAAACTGTACAAGCAATAGGGATAACTGCACCCTGGAGAGAATTGTGAAACAAAACCCATTCAAAAATGTGGGGGAGCTTCACAAAGAGTGGACTGCAGCTGGAGTCAGTGCTTCAAGAACCACTACGCACAGACGTATGCAAGACATGGGTTTCAGCTGTCGCATTTCTTGTGTCAAGCCACTCTTGAACAACAGACAGCGTCAGAAGCGTCTCGCCTGGGCTAAAGACAAAAAGGACTGGACTGCTGCTGAGTGGTCCAAAGTTATGTTCTCTGATAAAAGTCAATTTTGCATTTCCTTTGGAAATCAGGGTCCCAGAGTCTGGAGGAAGAGAGGAGAGGCACAGAATCCACGTTGCTTGAGGTCCAGTGTAAAGTTTCCACCTTCAGTGATGGTTTGGGGTGCCATGTCATCTGCTGGAGTTGGTCCACTGTGTTTTCTGAGGTCCAAGGTCAACACAGCTGTATACCAGGACGTTTTAGAGCACTTCATGCTTCCTGCTGCTGACCAACTTTATGGAGATGCAGATTTCATTTTTCAACAGGACTTGGCACCTGCACACAGTGCCAAAGCTACCAGTACCTGGTTTAAGGACCATGGTATCCCTGTTCTTAATTGCCCAGCAAACTCGCCTGACCTTAACCCCATAGAAAATCTATGGGGTATTGTGAAGAGGAAGATGTGATATGCCAGACCCAACAATGCAGAAGAGCTGAAGGCCACTATCAGAGAAACCTGGGCTCTCATAACACCTGAGCAGTGCCACAGACTGATCGACTCTATGCCACGCCGCATTGCTGCAGTAATTCGGGCAAAAAGAGCCCCAACTAAGTATTGAGTGATGTACATGCTCATACTTTTCATGTTCATACTTTTCAGTTGGCCAAGATTTCTAAAAATCCTTTCTTTGTATGGTCTTAAGTAATATTCTATTACTTAATTTGGGGTTACTGAATTTGGAGATACTGAATTTGGGGTTTTCATTAGTTGTCAGTTATAATCAACAAAATTAAAAGAAATAAACACTTGAAATATATCAGTCTGTGTGGAATGAATGTATACATTATACAAGTTTTTTTGACTTCTTGAATGGAATTAGTGAAATAAATCAACTTTTTGAAGATATTCTAATTATATGACCAGCACCTGTATATGATGGAGTCACTAGATGGCAGTACAGTTGGTATAAAGGCTCAGACAGTGTTTTCAGTGATAAACAGGAACACACATTCAGTCCTGTTAAAGAGGTTGATGCAGGTAAATACTCCTGTTATGGAGTAGAGACAGAAGGATCACGAACATCAAACAGTGATGAAATTACACTGAGAGTATCAGGTGAGTTTGATCAACTTCAGTTCCCAGAGCAGTTTTAAGTGTTTCTCCACAGACGTGGTTGACTGAAGGAGATTCAGTGACTCTGATCTGTGAGGTTAACGGCTCCTCTACAGGCTGGACATTCAGCTGGTTCACTGTAACTGTCTCATCAGGTAAGATATAATGTGCTTCATGTAGTAACATCTGAATAAACTGGTTTCATAAAAACTTTTAGAGATTCAAAATATTTAATCATTGGGATTGTACCAACCCAAGTAATTTATAAGCCATGTAAAAATATCTGCTCATTTTTACTTTATACAGACTACAGCAATCATTATAATCTGCTCTCAGACAGCAGCAGAGGAGCTGGAGGAAACTACACTGTCAGTTCTGCTGCTCCAAATCACACAGGAGTTTATGTGTGCACAGCAGAGAGAGGAAAACCAGCCTATAACACACAGTACAGCAACACACAGTTAATATGGGTCACTGGTGAGTTCAAACTGAAGCACAGAATGAATGAAACATGATGTTTTTAGAGCTTGAAGTGTCTTGAAATTTTATTCTGTCATAATATACAGCTACTTTTTAATGGTGTCAATGGAGAAAGATGTTTTTGCTGTCAGGTGTAGTTACTGCATCTACTAGCAGGGCCTAAATAGACCAAACTAACCAGCAAAACCTTGATTCCTGGGTTAGCTTCAAAAATGTAAATTATTTCATTCTAATGGTAGAAAATTGTCATGAAAAACTAAAATATAACTATTGTCACAAAAGTGTTAATTACATAAGTGGACCTGAGGGAAAATAAAGGCGTAATAAAAATGTATAATCTGATGTATTTAATATATAATGTTTTCATTATGAAATGTATTATTTCATTGACCACACCTCAACTCTAGGAGGCATTTTACCAAAAACACAGGACACTCCATCAATGTGCACATCAGCAAATTTTATAGGCTGGACCATATAAACACTTAATCAGTCATTTTACAGTTTGATTAATATCTGCCTACTAATTATATCTTAATATACAACACATTCAGCTGACTATAAATACTACTGGATTCACACTGTATAGGCAAAGAAGAATTGACTCCTGAGTTGAGTTTGGTTCCTCCCCAGGTGTTTTTTTTTTCCTCCAGTTGTAACACCTTATGCAGGTTTTTGTTGTTTGTCACTACAGTTGTCTTTGGCTGGTTTGCTGATGGCATAATGACAAATTTATTAATCAATACCAATAAAACTGTCTTGACTTGATTTTCAAATTGTATCTGTAATTGTCTTCTCAGGTGTTTCTCCTCCAGTGTCTCTGATCATCAGTCCCAACAGAACTCAACACTTCACATCTGTCTCTCTCTATCTGAGCTGTGAGGACCAGAGTGACTCTACTGGATGGAGAGTGAGAAGAAACACAGACAGATATGGGCTGAAATATTGTTCATCATTATTGTGGGGATCACAAACAGGATCTACATGTACAATCAGATCCACCACCCAATATGACACTGGAGTGTACTGGTGTGAGTCTGAATCTGGAGAGAAATATCATCCTGTTAACCCTTCTGTTACCCTAAAATCCGCTAACACCTTTTTTACAGTGGGGTCAATTTGACCCCAGCAAGTGAAACCTCCAGAATATGACTTTTCGACAAAACTTTTTGTGTCAGGTCATTTATACCTTGTTGACTAGATAAATAGGCCTTTTAATATCACTGTACACTGTGAGTCACTGTTCATTTGCCCACATCATGTAAACAAATAAATGTTTATTTATGAATTGTGTATTTATTATTATTATTATTTCTACTATAATTTTGTCTGTGCATAATTACTAGAGCATCCTCCACTGAACGCTTGTGATCCATTTTTACTATATTTTTACTATGTGTCAGTTGATGTTTGCTCTGTTTCTGTAGCTGATGTGATTCTGGAGAGTCCTGTTCATCCTGTGACTGAAGGAGATACTCTGACTCTACACTGTTTATATCAACACACAACACCACCAAACCTCAGAGCTGATTTCTATAAAGATGAATCACTCATCCAGAGTCAAACTACAGAGATGATCATCTCTAATGTCTCAAAGTCACATGAGGGTTTCTACTACTGCAAACACCCAGAGAGAGGAGAGTCACCCAAGAGCTGGATCTCAGTCACAGGTGAGACTAGGAAACTATAAACACTATTGAAATTCTTCTGTATAATAAACAGCACTAATATGACTGTAAAATGTATTAATCTCAGCTTTCTCCAGAAGATCAGGATCTGATGGTCTCAGTCCTGTAATAGTTGGAGTGTCTGCTGGACTGACTGTCACATTTTTGATTGTTGTCTTCTTGGTCCTGTTGTGGCGCTACAGAAACAACAAAGGTTCATCTTCTGCCATATTACAATTCAATGATGCAGACTATTTTCCTAAACCTGTGACCCATCGTTCTACAACAGCCTAAGCTAAACATCTAAAACTTTAACACTGATTTTAAAGGGTTTCTGGGTAGTTTTTCTACTGGGCAGGTATTGCTCCAAATAATAGACTGCTACAGATTAGCCATTTATTTATGTATAAAGGAGATTTATTTATTTATTTTATTTATTTATTTATTTATTTTTTGGACCCTCTTATTTCCTCAATATATTTTCATAAACATTTAATGTTTGATTAGGTGGAAGATCTCAGTCTCCCTCTAGTGTCAGTCAACAGCAGAACAGCAGTCTATGAGGGGTGGCAACTCTAAAGAAAGCCCCCATGCATATTTTTTGGGGATTTATAGTCTGACATACACAGTTGTGTTCACAAATATTGCATTACCGTTAAGTAATCATCTATACTGTTTAAAATGAAAAATAAATAACATTTCAATGTCCATCATGGCACCAAGTCAATAAACAATATATATTAAAAAAAAAAAAAGAAAAAATTCAACAGGTTATACAGTAAATGTTTCAGAGCTTGTATCACTAAATAAGACATGAGATTGTATTAAATTACTACTTAGATGGTATAAATCACGTTTTAGTGCAAGTTTAAGATGTTAATGTCGATGATTTAATATTCATTTACTAACATTAGTAAGAAATTTATTACAATTCTTATTATAATATCAAAGCACTGAAACTGGATCAGTTTTGGAAACAATGTTTGATTTTTTTGCTATTAACAGAAGTGGGAATGTCTGTAATCACTAATGACACACAATCAAACATAAAATCTAGCAACACCCCAGCAACTACATAGCAAGAGCCTAGCAACCACCCAGAATATCCTAGCAACCAACTAGCAACACTTCACCAAACATCTAGAACATGTAACTGACCAAACTATTTATGTTTTTAAACAAGTCTTTAGACAAGCCAGCATACATTTGTCTTTCAAACGTTTCAATCTAGTTATTACAGGTATTCTTAAATGATTACACACAATTCAAACACAACAATGACTCTCCTGCGCAGTGAACACTCATGAGATCAATAACACTAACAAAAAAGTCTTATTAGGAAATAATTTGCAACTCAAGGTCTATTACACTATACAACATAACTTAAATTACAGATTTTGTAATTCAGCAATTAACTTTTGGGAAAAAAATATTTTCATTTTACTACTGTAAAGTAATCTTGCAGCAGATGAAAAGCACTAGAAAAGTTCAAAAAGTTCAGCCAATTTTGGAAAGTGTTAAAAAAGGCAGAAGATGCTGGAAAAAACAAATAATGTGCAGGAGCTGGAGGAATTTTCTGAAGAACAGCAGGCAGATGAACTGCTCAGGACAAACAAGGGACTCATGAACAACTATCACAAAAGATAAAAACAGTCGTGGATCATCCAGGAAACAACACACAGTATTGAGATTAAAGGGTATGTAAACTTGAACGGGGTAATTTATATAAATTCATTTATTATTTTGTCTTGTGGAGTATATATAAACATCTGTTATGTTAAATAGTTTATTCAGGACATTACTAAATAAAAAACAATATGCATTTTTCATGATCCCTCTAATTTTGTTAAAATTATTAACATTTATTCTGCAAGGAGCATGTACATTTATGAGTACAACTGTATTAAATTTTTGTTATGGACAACTTATTGTTTACATTTTACTGCCATTGTCACAGAAATATAATTTTCATGTAACATTTGCATATAGATATAAAAAAAATTACAAAAAATATCAAGTTTGATTAGAATCCAATCATAAAACATTTTAAAAAAAAAACACTTGGGGGCCCAAAAGGCGAAAATCCTGGGGCTTTTTTGTGGGATTGCCCACAGTAGGTTGCCCACAGAAAATCCCCATGGGGCCCCAAATGAGCAAACTGCTATAGGCCCCACATCGGCTAACCCACAGGGGGCCCTGAGTGGGTTTTGTGTGGGCTAGCCCATGCGGGCTTGCCCACAGAAAACCATCATGAGGGCCCAAAAGGGCAAACCCACAAAGGGCCCAGAGTGGGTTTCGTTTTATTTTGACACTCAAAACCTACATAGGGCCCCCTAAGGGTAAAACTGCTGTGGGCCCCACATGGGCTATCCCACGTGGGGCCCATGAGGGTTTAGTGTGGGTTCTCTCTGCCCACACTGTCCCACAGTAAACCCGCAGCGGACCCGCGCGGGCATGTTTGCTGGGTCACTCCTCAAAGTTTAGAGTGTGTAGAAGACACGGAGCTGGCGACGTTAGCTACATTAAAAACAGATGGGCAACAATTAAACCTTATTTTATTGTAATAAAGATTTTACTGTAAACAACAAAAAGTATAAATCACACAGCAAAACTACAGTTTATATTTATAATTGTGAACAATTGTTCTAATTTCTCACTAAGAACAACAAGCAAGCTGCAACATAAGTCAAAAACCAGTTTTGACCAGTTTTATGCAGTTTTCAAATCTAAAGATTATACTCACATTGAGTTATTTATAGCAATGAAATATTTTAGAGCTACAAATAGCTAGAAAATTCAACATTCACTACATAGATTTATAACACAACTTTTTCCAACCTAGAACAGTTACATGGTTTTTCAGGCTTGGAAATCACAATTTTAAAATTCCCTGATGTTTCAATGATGTAAGGAGGACTCATAGGAAGCGTATAAGATCCAAGTGCAAGCTTTATTGGACACAGCGTAGTCAAGACAGGCAGGGTCGATAACCAAACAAACAGTAATACCCTGGGCAAGGTGAGAGCGTAAATCCAATAGAACAGGCAATGGGTCAAAATACCACAGAGAGCAGTCCAAAATAACAAATGAACAAGGCTATGACACTAGGCTAAACTATGGCAATGGAACAGAACTAAACAATGGCAAAACAATGACAAGAAACAAAACCGTGGCAAAAACAAGGCAATGAAACAAGAGAAAACGCTTAGTAGAGTCCGCACAGCAAAACAATACTTCACAAGGTTAGTTTGGCATGGCCTGCCTTTTATTGCTGTCAAACAGGAAGTCACTGTAGAAACAGCAGAGGGAGCGGTAACAGACAGTCTATGGTTGAGGGCTCCCTCTGCTGGCGTGGCGTTACAGAATCCCCCCATCTAGGAGCGACTCCTGGCCGCATAACAACAGTCCAGGGAGGTGGGGGAACAGAGGCGAAACAGGGGGTGGGACGGAGGGCCAGGTCCATGCAGAGGAGGTGGGCCTGGATCATGGAGCAGGGACAGACAATGAAGCACTGGAGGACCTGGGCCTTGGAGCAGGGACAGGCAGTGAAGCACTGGAGGACCTGGACCATGGATCAGTGGATCAGTGGCAGACAATGGAACCCTGGAGGACCTGGACTGTGGAGCTGTGGCAGACAGTGGGACACTGGAGGGCCTGGGCCGTGGGGCAGGCTGCGCCTCCAGGAGGTCCGCGAACCAATTGTAACTTTCACCTAACTTTCACCTTTGGAGGGAAAGTTTACAACTCTTTGTCTGTGAGCATGGTATTTTGCATATGTAATTCGATTGGGTGCAAAATTCAATGCAAAACTACTAAGGTTTCTTAAAATGCTAATATGTTGCATGGGTATCAACATCTAATTTACACCATCTTTTAGATCATCAAAATACGAATTAAAAGAGTCCAAACATGACATAGGTGGGCTGTATGACTAGTCATCTATCATAATGCATGCATAAAACAGTAGAAAGACAAATACAAACACAAAATTAAAATACAATGCAGTAGTACTGTACACAATGACCTGGGCTATGTGTAATAGGAAGGTCAAAGAAAGGTTTGTCTGTGAATGAATAGGAAAGAGTCCATTTCTATAGGCATTGTGTCTTTCCTATAGAGAAATGTAGTGTGCTCCGTTTGCATTCCTTGAGGCAATAAAACCTGTGATATCAGATCGTTGTCCTGGCAACTGAGCCCTTTTGGGGTGTTAGTTGCTTTGGGGGGTTGTCTCCAGAGCTCCAGCATGTAGCTGGCCTGTTGTGTTTAAAGACTATTTGTTAAATGTAACAATCAATGTATGTCTGATTGGTCCAGACGCTACATATCTTCCCCCCTTTCGAACGTTGTTGTCTGTCCAACAGACAACAGCGAGCGATGTCTGAGGTGCAGAACAATCAGACACGCACCTGTCACTCATGGCTGGGAGAGAGTGGTGGCTCTCTGGCTGTTGGTGCCACTAGGAGTGGTTGGGGTGCTGTCAGGTGGTGTGCTGTGATGGTGTAGGCAGTAGCAAGGTGCAGGTCCTTGAGCTTGTGCCACAGGTGTCATGGCAGTGTCACCTGTCATCCTGAGGTGATTTGGCCTGGGTCAAAGGGTTGCTTTAGGTGTTGTTTGGAACAACTGGTTGAACTCTCACTTGTGAGAGGGCAGGTGATTCCGAGGGTCGCAGGGAATCATAATGGAGATGGTAGTGTGAAAAGAGTTTCAGTCTGACCTAGTGATGATGGCAGGAGGGCTGCAGGTGGTTGTTAGCCCTCTGTCCTGCTTGAATGTCACTAAAAGTCTGATGTTGGCAGTGTTGCTTTGCTCTGGTGGCAACACTGGTTTAAGCTTGCCTGAGTTGTGTTGGTAGAGGTTTGGCTGTTGGGCATGTGGGCCCGTTGCTCTATCCAACGTTGTCTGGCTGCTCCTGGGGTGTCGGCTGGTTTTGCGGGATGCTCCTCCCCGAGTCTGATGCTGTGTTATGTTTGACAAGGAGTCAAAGTTTGTCCTTTCTGGTACTACTCAGTGGAGTTTTGTTCAAGGAGCTCTTTTGCTAGTGTCAGCAGCTTCTGTAACACAAAAGTGGGTGTGTCCAGCTGTCGTTGTGCACCCTCCATTTAGCACCTGTGTGAAAGGTGTGGAGGAGGATGTGGTTGACTGCTGTTGGACATAGCGTGGTGCTTGCAGGCTGAGGATACCCTTTTCCATGGCTCCTCCCAGTTGGTGGTCTGGAACCTGGGTCTGTTGCTATGGCGACGGTTATGTCCTCTGTTGGCTAGTGTCTTTCTGTAGAAGGGCCTGGCATGGTGACAATGCTGGGTGCCTTCTGGTGCCTGCTTTGAATTCAGGGTGGCGCAGTCCAGAATCAGTGGGTTCTTACAAACACCTTTGGTGGAGGCCTTGTGCTTGTTAAAGGCCTTGTGTGTCAGATCACGCAGTTGTTGAATAGGCATTGAGTGAGGGCAGGCTAGAATGCCTAAATGGTGACTCACCATGGGATGCAGGTTTTGGAGGAAGAGGCTCTTGAAGCTGGTGTCCTCCTCCATCCCGGGTTCACTGCGAGCTCCGAAGTAAGCTCGTCGAAGTCTGTGGTAGTACACATGTGGAGTTTCATACCGGCCCTGTTTTGTGGCCAGGGCAGCGATCAATCCATGTTCAGACTTTGGGTCTGAGAATTCCTTAATGATGGCTTGTCTTAGCTGCTGGTAGTCCGATTGGATGTGTCCTGGCTGTCGAGCCAGGAAGCGTCGCACCTCTGGGCTAGAGGTGATCCAGAGCAGATAAAGTCTATCTTGGTAGTTCACACATTTCCAAGACTGAAGGAAAAAGTCAATGTCTCTCAGGTAGGCGTGGACGTCATGGTCTCCTGCAATGTCTGGTGTGAATGCAGGGATGTTTCTCGCCATTCGATTGAGTTCTTTGAGTGTCACTTCATGTGTCACTTCAGAGTTCGTCTGAATGAATTCTGTTCCTTCTGTGGCTGCAGAAGTTTTCTGGAAGCTGACTTGTGAAGTGTCAAGCAGAAGGTTTTGGCTCCCCCCTTTGTATCTGTGTACAGGGGCATGGGGGTTTGCACTGCTGGCTGTGTGACATGCAGCAGGGTGTCTTTTACTCAAGTGCATGCACAGTCTGTAAGACTGTTTCAGTTCTCTCTGAACCATGTCAAGCTCCTCTTTAATGTTGCCGAATTGCTGAGTCAGGGTTTGGACTTCAGCTCTGGCTGCATGCAGATGGCCTTCTAGGGCCTTAGCTCTAGTGTCTCTCTCATTAAGTTCTACGTATGCTGTTCTTAACAGCGACTTTGTGTGAAACAGTTCTCTTTCCAAATCTTGTCTGGTGGCCCTTTCAAGCTGCTCTCTGTGTCCGGCAGCTGTTAGAGCCTCCTGAAGACTGGTGATATCCTTCTGTTGTGCCGTTCTGTCAGGTTCCTCACGCCTGTCCTGTTCCTTCTCTTGCTGAGCAGGTGTCGGTTCCCTTTGGAACTCTGTGACTTGCAGTTTCAGTTCATTTACCTCCTGTCTGAGGCCCTTGAGGGTGTGGACTAAGGAGAAAATGATGCTGGTCAGCTCCCGGTTTTCCAGGCTGGGTGTGAGGTGTCCCCTGGTGTCGCAGTCCTGCTGTTCCTTTTTCTGCCATTGCAGGTTGTTGGCTGCTTTCGGCTGAAGGATGTCCATCACAGTGCTCTGCAGGGTCTCCAGGTGTTCCTGGTGGGTGGCAGGGCTGGATGTCTGAGGCATGCTGGTTCACTTGTGGGAACACAAGAGAGAAATGCAGACGGCAATTGCAAGTACATACAGAGGTGTTAGCTATCTGTATAGGGAATGGCTCTCTAGGCCATGTAAGGTGTGAATAGCTGGTTAGGGTAGCTAGTGAGGTGGGGGTGCTAAGATTTTGTGCGGGTCAGCACAAAGAGAGGGTTTGAGTAACTTTGATGGGCTGTAAGCAGGGGGTCAGCTAATGACCTGCAGCTTCACCTGTAGTCAAATTATTACTCAAAACACTAATGGTTCACAGGTTTGGTCACTATGAAGGTACCAAATACACAAACTGAAATTAAATCAGAAAGAGACAGAGGGAGAAGGAAGGGCTTTCCTTATTTAGTTTATTTAGTTTTCAAAGGCCTGCTGCAGTAGGGTCATAAATCTAGGGAGACTGTTAGCTAAGCTAGCAGGGACACATCAAACATCTCAAGGTAAATAAGCAGAGACACTAGGAAGTGTTTCTAGTCTTCTCAGGACCTATGGCTTGGTGACAGTGACTGTACCTCATGGAACAGGCCTGACTGCTAAGGAGTAAGGAGAGACAGGACTTAGTTTACTAATGACCTATACGGTTCATTAAGGGGACATCAGTTGCTAGAACTGCTATAATCCTATACCGAGAGGGAAGACAGTGATGGTCAGATAAACTAAAATAAGGAAA